>CAEFZX010012220.1:0-91867 GCA_903066825.1 Alfaro cultratus | reverse complement strand
TATATACACACACACACATTTTAGATTCTTGTCACAACAGTCATATACACGGCAGTTGTTGGAAAATTACAATTTAATAATAGTTTTAATCTTACTGAAAATTTCAAAGTGACTTGTTTAAATATATTGCAAATCCTCTCAGCTTTTTCTGCCTGCGCTCTGCAACTTTTACATCATGTTATGATGCCACTGAATACATCCATACATTTACAACTGTAAGAGTTTGAGTGAGTATGTGTGGGAATTTTACGATCTGCCAATGCCTGGACAATCTGCATTTCAAACTGTAATAAATTGTCCATTATTATAAGGTTTAGAGGGCTGAGAAAACTACCTACAAAAACAGTCTCAGTGTCTGTTTATTGCATAATGTATATTAAGAAAAACCTATTTTTCTCAATTTTACTCGACTTCATAAACATGGAAATCAGCAGAGCTTAAAAAAACATTGTCCATAGATGTCTAGTGTTTCTAGAGTTAAGTGTATTTTGTTATTTAAAGTTACTGTTTTTGTGCGTATTTCTGTAAAACAAGTATAGGAACTTTCAAGACAAGTGACAGTTCAGTGAATGAAATAGATCAGTCATCAGCTGATATTATTTTTGCAACCTAAATCTCAAATTTTTAAGTAGACACCTTATGACACCGTCATCCAGGAAACCCACTGAAAACATAACTTTTATCTTTAAAAATCATTTTTAACAATGAATAGATAGACAGATGCTACCAACTGCGCCACTGCCACCCTACTCTTATTGTAAGTAGTATAAAACGCTGGTATACTTCATGTTTTAGTCCGCTCCTTGTCCAACACACCTGAATCAAATGATGGCTCATTAGCAGACCTGTGCAGAATGTTGACATGCTGAGGATGTTGTTGGACCATTTAAACCAGCTGGGTTGGTGCAGAGACTCATCTAAAACTGGCAGGACACCAGCCCTTGACGACTGGAGCTGGACATCCATGACATAAACATAGTTATTTTTCATCCATTTTGTTTCTTGATAATCAGAAATAATCTCAAGCTCAAGATTGGAATTTAACAACATAAACTCGAGTTCACTCGTGACATTGGTTGAGACACTAAACTTTTTTTCTTTTTACTATAATCCCTCTAAGATAGGGGTGTAACCATCATCTCAGAACTGGTTGAGTTGACACAATTACCCTGAAACATCTACAGGGTAAGTCAGTAGACCCCTAAGTGAGAAAGAGCAACACTGAATATAAAATGTTCAGTAAGACACCATAAGCAAATTACTACTTAGCACACGGAATGGAATGGAATTGACAACAAGAAATATGCCAAAGGCTATAATTAAATTAAATGGCTTGAATATGAATAATATAAATAGTCATAAATTACAAGTGGCCTTCTCCCTGTGCTATCTATAATACAGACACACAAAATTTTGGAGTATGAATGAGAGTCTCTGGAATTCTGTAAAAAAAAAAAAAAGTTTCCTGATGCCTGTCTGGTTTCTTCCTGGAACAGATCTTGTTTCTTAGGAACCTATAATCTCCCCTTAACCCTGCAACACTGTCCCTGCTGCAGGCCTTTGATCTAATGTCTCCTCTCTCTCTCCTCTTTCTATTGAGGCAATAAAGATTTATTTTAAATATGCCTAAAGCAATAGTGAACATGGCTGGAATAACAACAAGACAACAAAGCAGGCCCAAGGCAAAGCAAACTAAACAGCTGTTTAAGGCCCAAGACCTTCAGCCCTCTCCCTCTGGGAAATCCCTGGTTGTCTCTTATCAGTCCACCCCTGGACACAGATAAATTAATCTGCTCATCACTCCATCACTCCAATGTAGATGTATACTATCTACATTTTTATTCCAAACTTCTGTTTAGTTATTTATTTACCAAGAAGCGCTTCACATGCATGTGTGTCAGGTTAGCTAGCCAACAAACAAATGCTAATTAAGGTGAAGGTGACATCTTCTGCCAGCTGAAAATCTAGCTAGAGCCCTGCAGGGATCTTGTATTATCCTCACCTTTCTTTTACCGTGGATATCATTAAGTCTCAAGGTCAAAACCTGTCACTGACAGTTTTCCCTCGTCTTTTAGAGAAAAGTTGTCCCTGCTTTAAAACTGAATTAATTAACCAAATGTTCACTTCATCAGTTTTAGTAAAATACCTCTGTTAATTTTGTAAATATAATTAAATGTTTTCTTGGTGATGTTTAGCTCATAGGTAACTTGGTACATTTTGAGATTGCGACTCAGTCTAGGAAAATAGACACTGAAACAAAAGCCCCCTCATTTTTTTTTTTATCACATTACTTTCTGCTCAAATCCCAATAATCACATAATATGCATTCAACTGCTCCAGTTAAAGCACAAGTTTTAGGACCTAAAGCTTTAGTCAAAATGTGCATATATTTACACATATGCTATGCTAATTATAAGCTGTTATTCTTCCTCCTTTCATGGACTAATTTGCTGCTCATTACTGTAATGATAATGAGTCGTCCTGAGACCATGAGGAAATAAGAAAGAGTGGCTTATTAGGCATTGGTGAACTTGTACTTAACTAAAAGTAATATGAAACTAATACATCTTGACTAATATTCATCCTTTTTTCATTCTTTTTATACACCTTGTCTGACTCATGTGCCTGTTTTTAAGTGGGTTGCTTAGATACAGGACTTCAGAAAAAAGAAACAATTTTTTGAGTTGAGATTCTCAAACTGCCAGCGACACAACATAATTTAATTTACTTGTAATCCATTATGACCCACATTGCTTAAGATGATCTTCTGTTTAGTTTATGGCAATTTTAGTTATTAATAGTGTTTTCTTGTGTTCTTTTAATTTGTTTTGAAACTGATGCTTAAAACTGGATTGGTATTTTAAACACGTATTATAAAATTTATAAGTCTGGTTAAAAAAATCTAAATCATTCAATACCGAAATATGTTATGAGGAAATTCATTTATCAGATGTATTATTTTACCCATATGATCCATTAATAGCATTACTTTTTAATGATTTGTTTGTAAATTCTGCTCCAGCTCAATCATTCAGCATAACCTTTGATGTATTCACCTTTTCTTTCTCCTTCTTCCCATATAAGTGAAAGTGAGCACTAACAGCTTCATTCTCTTCCTAACACTTTTTTCTTTGTTTCTTGCAGTGTGAAGTTCCTCATCCTGGCAGCAGCTGTAGCAGTGTTAGTAGGGTGCCAGTAAGCTGAATCCTTGGGAGATGTCGCAGCTGTATTACCGGAGGACTGACAGCTCTTCATACCGGGACCGCATCCCGTTACGAATTGTGCGGGCTGAGTCGGAGCTGTCGCCGTTAGAAAAAGCCTACCTCGGAGCTGTGGAGAAGGGAGACTACGCCAGTGTCAAACAAGCCCTGGAGGTTTGTAGAAGTGATTATTAGTACATTCACTTATAAATGGAAAAAAAAAGGGAAAAAAAAGGATATCTACACGTGGCAGTCTGAACAGGTGGAGCCATTTGATTTAAAATTTTATTTATTTAATAGCAATATTTATTAAAAGCAAATACATAAATGCAACCAATAAAACAAAAATAAATATAAAAAAAATGTTTAATGGGGAACTTATTTTGTCAAAGTTTTATTTATCTATTTATTTGAAGATGTATTTATTTGAGGAATTATTTATATACTTATTTATTTCATAATGGTGTTTTAGTTTATGAAATTTTTGTAAAGTTGCTTTATGTATTTCAGGGACTTTTATTTCTCAAGTGTTTTTATTCCAGGCACTTTTTTATTTAGTGTTCATATATTTAAAAGACAAAGTGAGTTTTCTATTAAAAAAATATTTTTTATGCATATTTTGTATTTCATGGGGATATTTATTATTTGATGGAGTATTTATTAATAACAGTATTTAGATATTTAATTATTTGATGGAGTATTTATTAATAACAGTATTTAGATATTTATTTATCTAATTTTGAATTAGCAGTTTGCCATAAAATGGATTGTAATTGGAGTTATTTGTAAAACATTGAAATTGAATCATTTACCACCATCATAAAAGCTGCTATTTTCCCATTTGGTTAACCACTTTAGCACCTGTTAGACCTGTTGCAAAAGAGAAACACTACATTTCTGTTTTCTTTTATATTTTTTATGATTTAATGTACTACAGACTGTAGTAAAATTGATTATTAGTGATCCAAGTAACATGGTCTAGTGCAGGGGTGCCCAAGTCCAGTCCTTGATTGCTACCCTCCTCCAAGTTTTAGATAAATCCCTTCTCCAGCACACCTGGATCAAATTAACTTCTCGTTAGCATGTCTCTGCAGAGTTGAATGAATCCTGTTCAGGAAATTCAGCCGACTGGTTTAAGTGTGCAGGACCAAAGATGCATCGAAAGGTGCAAAACTCAAAACTCTCATGGACTGGACTTGAACTAGAGGTTTGAAAAATGGACAAATTTAAGCTTTAATAAATTTGCTCATAACTTCTGATTGCACTCTGTAGCAGACATTGACATTTTTACAGTTACACTGATTATCTCTGCTTTTAAAGTGTCCTTTCTTCCCCTTTGAATAAGTGAACAAGACTTTTTCTTGTCCTATTGCCTTCAAAAAAAAAGATGATACAATTTCCAGTTCTTTTCTGGTTAGTTCAATGCAGTCTTTTTCCTTGAGAGGTAAAAAAGGGGGGGAAAATTGAATGGTTGAGTGCAGCCTATTTAAAACTGACAAACTTTTCATCTCATGACTCCATATTTTTCTATTTAGGAGGCAGAGATCTACTTTAAGATCAACATCAACTGCATTGATCCCCTTGGCCGCACGGCTCTGCTCATTGCCATTGAGAATGAGAATTTGGAAATCATTGAGCTTTTGCTGAGCTTCAGTGTCTACGTTGGTGATGCCTTGCTTCACGCTATCCGCAAGGAAGTGGTGGGAGCCGTGGAGCTGCTGCTGAATCATAAGAAGCCAAGTGGAGGCATGCAGGTAAAGAGGAGAACAAGTGGAAAATGGGATAGTTCCCATCCTTTCCAAACCTTCTATAGTCAGAGTAGAGATTTTGCAGAAGACACTCAACACAGTTGTATGAATCAAAGGCTGTCATTTAGCAGCACATAGTACATTTATTTGGATTCAACAAGCGACAGAACTGATCAAAAACAAAATCACACCCTTTTACTTATGGGTTTAGATGCTGCATTAGTGCTTGTAGCTTAAAATATTTGATAATTAGATGATAGACATTACTGGGAAAAATCCTACCTTAACTTTTTAAAGTAAACAACATTAATTGTGTTCTTGCTTGATCACCTGGCAGCCTGTTCAGCAGTTGGCATTACAGTATTTCTGTCTGCTATCTTTCATATATCATCAAAGGTTATCCCAATTCCCATCAAAACTAGAAAAAACATAACCCAGAATAACTTCTGGTTGGAAATATCAAATTAAAATCTCTTCAAGCTTTGTTTAATAAGAAGTTCTACAATTATATTGTAATTTACACCATACATTTAAACATCTTAACTATAAAAAAATGTTAACAGACATTTTTCAAATGTAGATGTAGAAACTGATTTCCTATAATATAATCTCTTTCTTTCTTTATTTATTTTTTTATTTTTTATTTATATATCTAATAGGGTAAATACCATATTTAATGACATTTGCCAAACTAATTTCAGAAACAAACTGAAAGGACAAATGGAGCAGACCTTTTTAGACAGGTTTTCAAAGGGGCAGTATTATTTAAAACTGACTTTTTTCAGCTTTACATTATGCTGTAATGTTATTCCCTCATCAAAAACATACCTGGAGGGTTGCTTTGATTCTTTCACACATGTTTGACAAATCATTTAGTCTCCCGTGGCAACCATTTAGCTCTGCAAAATGCTTGGGTAGACTTAGCAACGTCTTTGAGACACAGCTGCTGTTTCTAAGCTTCTGAGCTGCCTCCTCATAGAGCACCCCTTCCCTGCCACGTCCTTATGCAACTCCTTCAGACTAGCCATAAGGGATTAGCAAACATCTGGTGATACTGCGAGTCTCCTGAGGTCATATGACCTACTTGTCATTGCATCACTGGTAAAGGTGTTGTTATAGGGTTAGAAAGCATGACAAAAAGGGAAAAAATCTATAAATAAGATTTAGTTATTCAGTTCATCCTTTTTTCCCTACCTTGAATATATTGAATATTTCAGCATAATTCAAGTTGTCTGATCTCAAAGGTCAATGCTGTAAATTATTCTTAATTAAACCAATTTATTGTAGAAAATTCTATTATATTTTGTTTGTATTCATTATACATAAATTACAATCAGATTTTTTTATTCAAAAACATGTAGCAAAATAAACTGCAGTTTTTATTTACATATTTTTATTCCTGTTGTTGGTTGGTGTTCCAGCCGGCCAGCCAGCCAGCCATTCATTCATTCATTCATTCATTCATTCATTCATTCATTCATTCATTCATTCTCTAACGCTTTATCCAGGGTCAGGTCGTGGGGGTAGCATCTTAATTGAGAATTAGTGGCATTTTAATATATTTCACAGGGGAAAATTGATTTAACACATGAGTAATTTGAGTTATGAGCTCCGTCATGGAGAGAAATAATGTAAGTCAAGGCCCTATATATATATATATATATATATATATATATATATATATATATATATATGTGTGTGTGTGTAAAAATAAAATACAATTCTTTAGATTGTGCTTCACAAAACCTTCCCAAAACAAAATGCTGTGTTTCTTCTAAGTCCAACATGCTCAAATAAAGGAGTTCTTTTATGTCCAATTAAGGAAAAACTACTTTGTCAGCCTTGAAATACTTCAGCTTTCTATGTCATTCAACATAACCGACCTCGGCAACAACTAAAGCTGACAAATCCATCTTCTTCATAAACTCTGTTTTGCAGTAGAAATAAGTGCTACACATTGAGATATGATGGTATTTCCTTAAAGAAAATAGGATGTGCAATTTGAGCAAATGTGCTGTTCTCCCTCTTTTATCATGAACATTTTGACAATACTGTCCATCTTAAATGTAGTGCCTCTTGTTACAAATTGGCGCTGGCAGATAGGAGCTTAGTTCTTATTATCAGAAGAGTGCTATGAGTCCTTCGCTGTTACATTTGCAAGCTTCATGTCCTGTCTGCTCTTCTTCTTACTATTGATGCACCACATCCGACAGGAGAAAACTTATTTCATCAGTCAGCTGATGAGAGATTTCACTGCTGCTCTTGAGTTTAATGCAACAATGTACCTAACTTTTTTATAGGATAAAGGTGGACTTAAAATGAGTAAAAAAATTAGTTACAATATATTTGCAAAAAATAAAAGCAGAAGCATGATTATATCATTCTCTTTACAGAAGTGGATGTGGAGAGTCTGAACCCCTCGCCATTAACATCAGTCAGATGACACATTACCTCTATAACTTAATTCCTTTCTAAGATAGCGTTTCGTTGCGTCACATGACTGAGCTGTGAAAATAGATCACTCTGGCACAACCAAATCCCCCCAAGAGAGGCCCATTGATTAGATTAAAAAGCTGTCTTGGAAAATGCATAGTGTTTCTTGCCAGGATCTTCTCTGAGACTTATTAATGGGAGTATTTGTTTTATGCTTCACTGAAGATGTGGATATTTATCTTTCAATTCTGCGGGATGTCTGGATGATTAGCTTTTAATAATCTGCCAAATATCCCTGCTTTTATTTATATTCCATTGAGGACTCTGAATTTCAAGGATTTTTATGGGCATTTTTCACTTTTCTACAACCGTTCCTCTTCAGTTTTCTTCTCACAGTTATAGCTCACAGTAGTTAAATCAATTTCCATAACAAAAATAAAAAAAGGTGAAATCCATATATTTTATTCACTATCTAATTTATATGACAACGGTTTTTTGTAATATATTACTTTTAAAATTATTTCCATGCTTGTCAAACCAATGGACAAACATATTTTGACTTTTTCTACTTTTTCTACTTTTAATATTTACTAATTTTATGGGTCTAAAATATTCTGACGTTCACCCTTTAAGGAGTTCCATAATTATCATGCGAGTAGAGATAAGCATCTGTTATTGGCACACTTGAACTTATTGTTTCAGGATCACAAGGCACCTTGTGGTTGTTTTTCACTTCTTTTTGACAGCTTTGTCAAAAAGCTGTCAAAAACCTGACTCAAACACCATTAAGTCAGGAAGGAGCAAAATGTAAAGTGAGCATAGTCATGCTTTCCTGATTTACAGCCTTCAGCTTTGTTTTCCACATTGCAATGCAAATCTCAAACTGCTCAGTGTCCCATTTTCCTTCAGCATTATCTAAATGTTTGTGATGTTGTGGGATGACGTGAAAACCAGCAGGGAGGCTCGAAATAGAGCTCAGTGAAAACTAAAAGTAGCACAGATACTGAGCTCTTGCAGATGCTATTGTTGCATGTTTTATCAATTTGCTGATGGTGGCTGCTTCATTTTAATGAGACCAACAGATATGCATAACACAGAGGAGTGGGTTCTGGTTTCATCTCCTTTCTCCACAATTATCATAACTTCACATCTTGCAGTTTGCGCGCCTCCTGGTCCGTGCTTGGGCACATGCCAGGGCTGTTTGATGTTCATGATTTGAAGTCCGTCCTCCTCCCACGTGGAAAACAGAGTCTATGCTGTGGCTTATTAGATCATCCTCCTCTGCGAAATGCGAAGACCCTCAAAAATGGCCCTGTGCCACCTGACAAAGTGAAGACTATTGGGGTAAAACATACCAGTAATTAGTGTCTCCATCATAAAGTGACTTCTAAACATTTTTTTTGTTATTTAAATGGTCTTAAATATTTTCTTTGGATGTTGATCAGGGTTTTCTATTTTGTCTCGGACCACTGTCTGTGTTCCATGTCTTACCTTCTCACTTTACCTGTCTGGCTCTTAGTATAATCTCTGTATGAAGAAGATCCATTAGTCAGCCATTCAATACATGCTCCTTTGAGTTTATATTTATGTCACAAAAAATAAAAGAAGTAACCAACCTGTCCTGGAAAGAGGTGCAGAGCAAGAGAAGGATTCAGGAGTGATTGCATACAGTTGTCTGGGTTGGCAATTATATCCTTGCAAAAAAGGTTCCTGCAGGTACAAATTTGAGAAAGTATATTGGAGAATGAAATTTAACATAGTAAAGACAAATTATAGGAAAAGATAAAAGTGAAGTCTGACTGTATAAGTCAGACTAATAAATGGCTAACTTTGCAGCATAGTTGATTTCTTTTTATTTCTAAATTGTATTTACAGCAGAACTAGAATTCAAGATATGCTACATTAAAAATGCTATATAATTAAATCTATAAATGAAAAAATATATATTTTTAAGCTAACATGTCCAATGTATGCTTAAAAGCTTATATTGGACATCAAGAGCAAAGGGCTCAAGTATCCATTTTACTCCCCTTTCTCCCTCTCTGGACATCTATGAGTTTTACTGAAGAACATAAAATACAAACTTCTATATTTTAGTGTGACAGACAAATTTATTTTATCTTTTATACATATGTAGCAGGGAGAGTTGAGTAAGTGGCAGCATCAATGTGGTCCTGCTTTAGACTCTTATGTGACAGTAAAGAGAGCTTTATTAAAACCATGACGGGAAAAGAAACTGTCATTCTGGGTGGATGTTCTTACTCATTACGCCTCCTACTGAGGAGGTGAGAGCAGAAATTTCATGTAGAGAGTGGGTGGGGTCTTGGATGGTGTCTACCTTGTCCTTGTTTCTTCTGTTGTAAACGTCTGTGATAGGTAAGCCAATTTTACCGCCTGCTGCAGATCACGTTGCTGTAGCAGTGTTCAGCTATTACACCACACAGTGGTACTAGAGGTCAGACGGCTTCCCACAACACACCTCCAGAAGGAGATGATGGTTCCTGTGATCACCCATTTCCCCTACAGGTTGCTCAGGAAACATAGCCACTAATGAGGCTCTTTGATGATGTGCTGTTATTTCACCAAAGGTTGTTGGTGAGGTGCTTCCATAGGTATTTGACACAGCTAAATCACCTGTGAAGTTTCAGGATGTCTCTCTCCCATGAGAAACTTTATTAAGCAGTTTGTCAATGCCTACATTAAAGTTGCTTTCCATGAACAAAATTCACAATTTTTAAATTAAGTAAAATTCTTTGAGAAGTATTAAGAGGTTCACTCAGAAGTCAGTTTGCAAAAGTCTTCACAACAACAACTCCAATGGGATTTTTCTCTTCAGAAGTTTTCAGAGTGAAAAAATCCATCAGGAAGAGGCAGAAAAAACAGGGAATGAGCCCAAATGCTTCTTTAATTAGGTCCTTTCCCCTTAGAAACAATGGAGCACAGCTCTCCCACCTGCTGCTCCGTAGCCTTATGATGCACTGCAATGGCTCTCTGTAACTTTAAGAAATTTAATAGGAAGGTTAAATAAATATTATTTCTCCATCAATGGGTCATGTGCAGTTTTAGGAATTGTGTAAATTTTCAGCAAAGACAATAAAGCAAAACAGAAAAAAAATCTAAGCTTGACTGTTGTGTTATGTTTTTAACAGACTTGGCTCCATAGTTAACTAGAAAACCAACCATTAAACTGATTAATTTTGATTAACCCTCATATTATGTATTCAATAAATATTAGTAAATATATTACAAAGGTATCTTTATGTCTCTGACTTACTGACTTTGTCTGGCAGTGGTACCTGGAGTGCAGCATTTTAATGCAGGAAAAAACGGGATGAAGTTTATTTGGTGTGCAATAAACTTTTTTATGGATGCTGCAACTTTTTTAGCTTAAATAAGAAAAATACTTTGTAGTTATCTCACAAATTAAATCTTGAAAAAGTTCAAAAGCCAGCACCCTTGATGAAATGTGGGCGCATTAGTGCACTTCATAGGAAATCTTTGATGATGCTATTAATGCTGAATAATATTCGCAGGTTAGAACCACTGAACAGTGACATTTACCACCATCCTGCATGATAACATCAGACCATTTTCTGCATATATTAAAGCAGCGGGTCTTTATAATAAAATAAACCGGTGCAGTCTGGATCAGTCAAAATCTGGTGCTTTGAAGTCCAAAAATACTTCAAGGGAGCCCCAATCTGTTGAACAGCGGAAATCTTTATACCAAACAAGAAGGGGTAAAACATTTTTCCATTTTAAACTAGCCCAGCTGGATTTCTGGTTATTGAACTCATGCAGAACAATAGAAGTTGCAAGGCACAACATTCACCTGCCACAACTTTATTTTTTAAGAAAATGTTACTTAGATCTGGTTCTAAATCAAATTATGCTTTCTTGAAGCTGGACATTTTCATTTTTACAGTTGTTGTTAATAAATTGTAAAGTTGCAAATAAATTAAATTATTCAGAAAACCACACACAATTTATCATTAAAGGCAACCTAACTAAATTATATATATATATATATATATATATATAGTCAATTTTTTTACTTGAGTAAAAAAAATGTCTTGTCAAATGGTGTTATGCTAAAAACCATAGTACAAACATTTATTAAATGTTTAAGCCTGTTGTTGAAAGAACTTGACAGACAAAAAGAAGCACCTAAAGGATCTTAAAAACCAATGTAAAGAAATTCAAGAAAATATAAAGTCATACACATCTGCCAGTCTAGAAAGATTAACAAAGCCATTATCCACAAATGGAGGAAACATGGAAGAGTGGTGAACCTTCCTACAAATTGCCATCCCACTAAAAATACTCAGAGTGCACTGATGACCTATCCAGGAGGTAACAAAACAACTCAGTTCAGATTAACTGGCTTCACAGTCGATGGCCTCATGTGCTGCTTGAAAAGTTTCTGTTGACGTGTGTGAGACTGAGGGATTTTTTTCCTCCTCTCTCCTGAAAGGTTCCCCCTATCTTATTGGACAAGCAGTTTTCTGACTTCACCCCTGACATCACTCCCATCATTCTTGCTGCACACACCAATAACTATGAAATTATCAAGCTTCTGGTCCAGAAAGGTGTGTCTATGCCACAGCCACATGAGGTAAGTGAAATAAATATCTTTGAATCATGTTGGAAATTGCATATTTTATCTTTGATACATACCAACTGTATTAAGGTGGAATTTCTTGCAAATGTGCAGATGAATTAAAAGGTTAGGAGCACGCTGCAATGTTTAAATATTACAGACATTACAGTGATTAGCAAATTTGATGAATTCAGTGCTTGCTTTGCTACATGGGAACATGATCCATGACTAAACACAGGGAAGCCTCATTAAAATGTGTCCACGATTTGTTTGATCTTGCAGGTGCGCTGCAACTGTGTGGAGTGTGTGTCTAGTTCAGACGTGGACAGCCTGCGGCACTCTCGGTCTCGCCTCAACATCTACAAAGCGCTGTCGAGTCCCTCTCTAATTGCGCTCTCCAGCGAAGATCCCTTTCTCACTGCATTCAGGCTCAGCTGGGAGCTGCAGGAGCTCAGCAAGGTGAGGAGAGGAGAGAGACAGCTGTTTGCTGAGCTGAGACACACAGTACTAAAATTAGACTTTAAAGACTTGAAATATTGGCAGCATGCTCATTATTTAACCATGTGTCCTTTCCAAATCACATTATCTGAAAAACAATTGCCTGTGAATTTTATTTTGGAAGGCACTGGGAAAAATGTACTGTTTCTGAAGTAAAAGCGTATGAAACGAAATGCAAACCACACTTTTCAATTTTGGCTTTCTTACCAAAAAATACGTTTAAAAGCCATACTGTGTTGGTTTATCACATGAAGTCCCAATATCATGCTATATATTGGGATTTGTGAAAAAGTGAAAAAAGGGTTCATCATCTTGTTAGAGCTGACAGATTTAAGTAAATTAAGAGGCACATCATAATAAGAGCAAGTCAAATGTTTTAAAGTGGTGAGGATAAGCTGGTGTATAAGAAAAATTGCATTGACAGAAGCAGGGTTAATTAATGAATTTAAAAATGTACATTTATTAACAAAGAATATGAAAAGATAATTTTCTGAAACGAAAGCTCATCTGTAATTTTAAAGAACGGACATTTTTACAAGACTTAACAGTGCCTAAAGAGGACATTTAAATCTAAAATATAATTTTATAATTTTTATTGTGGTTAGAGTAAACCAATTTTCCATTCCGAATCACACAGCATTAAAGTTTAATTTCCAATCAGACCTTTCAAGTTCACAAAATTCCTTTTTAATTTGTTTTTATATTAACCAATATTAGCTTTTATTTTGGGTCATATTGGTATTTTGTATTTATTCTCTATCTGGATTTTTTAGGTGGAGAATGAGTTTAAATCTGAGTATGAGGAGCTGTCTCAGCAGTGTAAACAGTTTGCTAAAGACCTTCTGGACCAAACAAGGAGCTCCAGAGAGCTGGAAATGATCCTGAACTACAGAGACGATGCCAACTTACTGGAAGAGGAAGGCAATAATGACCTTGCAAGACTCAAACTAGCTATCAAGTACCATCAAAAAGAGGTATGCTGACACATAAAACTGTCAATAGTAAGAACGAAGACTTTTCCTTTTGGTTGGCCTGGGTGATTTATTTTATAGTACTGATCAAAACAAGCTTCAGGGAAGGGAACAAAGAGACAACAGAAGTGATTGCTTGTTTAGGACAGGTGCTGAATTTGGCATCACTGTAATATTCACAATTTATAGGAATAAATTAGGACATTCACACATTTAGTTACATTTGAAATGGCTAAAATTGCACATGGTCATACAAAATCAGGTGGAACATCTTTAATCATCATTTTGGAGTTTTTTTTTATCCCTTTTTATATCTCACAGATTTAGCTTAGTGTGCTCCTGACAGTTGACCTAAGGTGCACACCATGATAAGATCAAAGAGCTTTCTGGGACCTTCAACAAAATAATTGTTGCAGCTAATGAGTCTAGTTGAAAATCTCAGTTTACAGAGGTCCAAAATCAATTTCAAATCAGACATCCCATAGCAGGGAACAAGTGGAGAACATTCAACACAACTAAAAACAGCTGCTCATGTATGGCTTCCAGGCAATTTGAGCCAATGAGCAGACTGCAAGATTGGTTGGACAGTAGGGTAGAAGTCATCTTTGGCAAAAAAAAACAAAAAAGAAAAACAAACAGCATTATAGGAAAAGTATCTGATTTGGTGGGCCTCACCAGTTCATCATAATAGACTCAATCATAGATTCTACTAAGCAACATAAGAACATAGACCTTCTGTAAAACATTAAAGCCGATGCAGAGCTGACCTTAACAATAACAATGATCCAACATTGTTATTGTTATGTGTGAGACATATTGCTGGATGTCTCACACTGACATTCAGCAAAGCCAGTGTGAGAATTAAGAAATGGAAACTCCTGGGTCATTTAAAAACCGGATCTTTATCTCATTGTGCTGTGGGATGGCTACGGCGTACATAAAAGAAACGCCTCAAACATCTCACATTTAAAATAGAAGTACAAAGTGTCCTCAGACTGACGTCAGAGTCTTCTTGATGACTACAGGAAGTGTCTCATTTCAGCTAAAGAGGTTAGACTAGTAATTAAGATGTGTAGTTCCCCAACTTTTTCTTCATCTAGATAATGTTTTTTGTTTGTTTGTTTGTTTGTTTGTTTTTTCTTTAATTAATAGACCAAGTTTTACTTTGTAAAAATCCAATTAAATCACTATCTTTTCCAGGGTTATAAAGTTGACCAAACATTGAAATACGAAGATTCATTTTAAGAACAAAATTATTTAAATACCTGAAGAGTTGATGTACTTTTTTACCTGACTGTATGTCAAACCACAACTGTCTTTCATGTTCAATTTAACAATAAGAAAAGGCTAAAACTATATAAATTCTGAAAGTGTAAAAACATTTAAAGATTTAAACTTATTGCACAGTAAATGATAGAGAAGTGCCTTAAAAAACTGTACTTAACATTCAAGTAGAGGATAAACATTGCTTATTCTCTAAATTTGTACTTTACATGTTAATTACATTGAAAGTGAAAGATTCTTTGCATGGTACCTTACTATTAACGCATGAGTTCTGGTTATTCACAGTATAGAGGAGGACGGATGTGGAAAGCAGAATTCTTGATGCACTTACAAAGTTAGGAGAAGGCTGAAGGCAATAAAATGTGCTAAGTGGATATTCTAGTGCAGAAAAGTTCAGCTGAATATAAAGGTGAAGCAAAAATGATGAAGAAGCAAGAACATTCCTCCCAGGGGCAATTTGAATTTCACGTTGCTTTTCTTTCCTGGGAGCTCTGTCTGGCTAACAGACCAGATGCACTTTTTGGAGGAGTCTTAATTTACGACTGTTTCTTCCACATTATATTGCATAATTAACATGTGCACACACATACACAGAAGCACACACGCACACTTGAAGATGAGTGCAGTTGCTGACAAAAAGAAATTAATTGGCACATGTGCAGGTGGTTGTGATGGAAGACAATGCCCTGTCATCCTAATGGATCTCTTGACAAATATCTCTGTTCAAGGCAATAAAGCTCTTGTGCAAATTGCATGGAGACTTTTTCCCTGTGAGCTGGCACAAATGTGTCAGGTGGGTGTTAATGACATTAAATATGTGCCAGTATGCTCTTCTATAGCATTAAAACACATTCTGGACCTCATAGTCTCACTTTCTGATTTTTGATAGTGACATATATTTTATCCTAAAAGGAGATTTTAAATATGTTGATTTAAAACATGCTAACTTCAATAAGATCACATATATTGTTCTTGTTGACAGTGTGTACACTTAGAGCATGTTGTGGAATTACTATTTTTGAAGCAGGAGTTTTTACTCTGTGTTGATGCGACTTATTTTTTGTTGAGCTTACAGCATATTTCAGTACAATTCCAGTTTGTGTGCAAACAATAAGATTTTCTTCTGTTTCACATAAAAAAAAAAGCTCTTTCCTTTGTGTTCTCCTTGCTGAAGAGGGCAGTTTGTGGAGCATGAAAGGTTTTGATCTCAGACATGTAGCCCAGATTAGAAATACTGAATGAACTAAAAAAAAAAATGGCCTAAAGGCAACATTTTGTGCAGCTGTTTCCTGAGAACAATATCATCTGTGTGCAAAACCTCCTCTAATCCCCAACACTCTTTGACACACAATGAAGAAAGGTCCTCCTACAGATTTTTTTGTTCCTTCAAGGCCTCATATACCCAGCAAATAGGGGGTTTGGCCCTCTGACACATCAAGGGCGGACACTTGGTCGGGCTTAAATTGACTCATTTATTCTTGCAAAGAGCATTTTCCTTCCCTTTTTGATCTTTTGTCTTATCTCTCACCAATTTTCCAGACAAATATAGAAACACTTATAATTGGCATGACACAGCCTGAATGGGAGATATTTATTTTATATTGCAGAAGCTTTATAAGTGTGGCAGTGATCATGACTGGCAATCCTCAAAATGAACATCGGTGCCAATTAACTCTTTCTCTGTATGCACTGAGGACACAGAATGGAGATGTTTTGTATGTTTCATCACATTTCTGTTTACGTTTTTGTTTATTTTACCGCTGGTTTGATCCTGGGGTTTAGAAAGGCATTTCATAATAATCTGAAGACAAATCTCCACAGGAGTAACTAAGCTCACACAAGACTCTGTGCTTTCTTTCAGCAGGAGGTCAAATCAGATAAATATTATTGCATTCATTCCCCAACATGCTTAAGGGTTTTTCTGTGGACTGGTTATTGTTACACTAGCATAAAAGGCTGTTGAGTATTCAAAAATCCAAGTAGGAATAAAATTTGTTTTCTATTTAATGCCTAAAATAACCTGAGGCACTGAGAAGAATGCTATCAATTTTATATGCTGTAGTTTAATGTTGCCCTCTTGTGATTTTTTATAAAAACTGCAATCCTTTTAAAAGCTCCTTTAAACAACAATTATGGAACCATTAAAGCTTGGTTAGTGTTAGGGTTTTGATGCAGAACATTTCCTCATAACAAATCAGTGATCCCAGTAAAGATCTAAAATACAAGTGAAATTACATTTAGAACATATTTTTAAATTTCAATTATTTCATGATTAATATTGATGTCATTAGTTCTGATAAATGAATTGGACTTCAGAATAATTTTTTGACCAAGATTGTGTGCACAAAAGGATTGGCATTTTAAATTCAAAAGTGCATTTACAGTGTATGGACGTAAACTATAAATATTAAACTTCATGGGGAAATAAAATAAGGAGAAATGAACAATATGTATATGTATGTACACTGACCATTTTTACTGACTGTATTACAAATCGAATACATTACATTATAAACAAATATACAATATAGCTATTCATGATTATCCTTGAAAACATTTGAACACCCTCGGGCTAAGATTTTGTTTCAGTAATGTGTGTAGATTTTCTGATCTTCAAAACGTTACAACAATAGCACATTAGAAAATTGTAACATTTCAATCTACATTTTTAAGGTCATACTGTTTACCTTGTAAGACTGTGCAATCAAGACGAGCTGTGTCTAAAAGTTGAGGCTACTGAAAAATGTTCATGCAGAGTGAAGAAACACATATAATTTACTTATGAAAACACAGATACACACACATCACAATTTTCACTGAGTGTTGAAAGTCCTTATTATGAAATTAGACTGAACTAATAATCCTTCATGCCACAGAATGTGCACTAAGTATTTATAAAAATGTAAGTTTAGAAATGTATAAGTAATTTAGCCTGAAGAGTTTTACAAAACAAATCGTGTTGAGTCGCCAAAAGCCTTGATGGAGAGAAAATGAGAAAGAAATTTTAAGATTCACACTAATTTCAGCTTTGAAGAGTGTGGACTCTGTGTGGACTCATGCATTTCCAGATGCATGCATTTCAAGGACATTTTTTACTCATTTTCACAGTGACCAAAACATTCTTGATCTATTAAAGTAGCTTTATTATGTATTTTTCATGCACATAGAGCCATTTCATACTCGAAATAGTTGAATGTACATAATACTCCCCCTTTAAAAGGTGATATGCATCTCCAAAAAACATGAAGAAACTGAAGCATGTACATTATGATTTTAACAAAAATATCTTTCATAATGATAACAACTTATTTATACTAAATTATGCCAGTTGGTTTCCAAAATGAATACACCTGGCTTTCATCTACATCTCTATGGTAGCTCTTTGGAAATAAAAAGATGTTCTTTTCACTGTTTGTCTTTAAAAGTGAAGTAAGAAGGTTTAGACAGACTATGTCTGGAGAGCTGCAGGTAAACTTGTCCTCACTAAGTTGAAAGCATCTGCACTTACACAGCGAAAGCAATTTTTTTGTGAGCACTTACAGACAGACGACAGTCGAGAGGTGCTTTGTGAAGAGGCAGTTTTCCAACTGGACTTGAGTTGTGCGAAACAGCCACCTCAGGCAAATATGGCACTTTACTGCAGCAAGCTTTTCTAAGTCACTGTGACAGGCAAAAGAAAGGTTGCTATCACATTGATGTTTGCCTTGTTTAGACTTTCTCTAACTGGGGACAGAAGATTTTTAGAGCTGAAATGGAAAAGTAGTTGTCTCTCTATTCAAAATGTCCTTCCTTCATGGTATGATTACTGTTTACTGAATAATTTCTGGTTGATATATTTGGATCAAATCATTGATAATATCAATCTACATAAAATCTACCTTGGACAAATTTCTTGTCTATCTAGAATCTGAAACACACTTGTTAGAAAATGGCAAGAATTGTTACACCTAAGTCCGAAATGCTAACTGTAGCCTGCACCTTACACTGGAATTGCATTTAAGTCCAAGTCAATTCTGACGTCTACATTTTCCTGACTAGAACTTGTTCTCTGAAGACTCTAGACTCAATTCAGACTTGAGCTCTCATAAACATAAACAGTCCGTCTTACGTAAGTGAACACGGGTAACTGAAAATCATTTGAGTAAATGGTTGTTGTCCACTCTAAATTGTTGAAGTGTATGCAAATAACTGATTGCTATTGTAATGTTATGCGGGGCATTTATGGCTGCTCTTTAATTTTTTGTGACAGTACCTTACGGTAAAAGGAGTTGAGAGCTAATACATACTGTCTCTTTTTTTTACTTTCACTGAGCAAGCATTTGCAGTCAAACATAGACAGAATTGTAGAGATCTTTCTATTTTGGGTTGTGTTACATTTATTAGCCATTCAGGGGTGATTCATAAAACCATGCTCATAGTGGCCACTGAGTTCTGTATTAAATTGCTTCATATTGTTTAAGAACAAAATACTTTATAGCAAACATATTTTCCCTTTTGCAAGAAATCTAGCAATAAAGCACTTAAAACAGAGTGGCAAATAAAAGTCTTTATGCATGTCTTCTATTTTCCCCTTAAACACAGTTTTAATATTACATTTTTAGTTTTAAAAAAATCACTGATCATTTATTTTTAAAATAATTCATAGCAGTTAAAGGTAAATGATAGATGATTTTTATATACAAAGTGCAGGTGTGCAGTGCTATAAGCAGACGACAGAATTTGCATTCAGTGTGGGAATATTCTGGTGATTAGAGACTTGAGACTTGACGTGGAAAAATAACTTATGAAAATGTCTAACAGCATCTAAAAATAAGTATAAAAAAACAGGGTAGGCAAGAATAAGCTTTGCTTCGGCCTATTCCTTTTTTGTAAACTGTGGGTTTATTTATTATTCTTTTGTTGTTTTCTGTGTTTGATGTGGACAATTTACCAAAATAAAGTAATTGATTGATTGAAAAATCAACCATATCATTATAAATTCAGATTCCCTTTTGCCGCCAACACTTACCCTAGTCTTTAATTCAGATGGAATACAGCTGTTTTTAAAGATACAAAACACAATTTTATTTAATAGCTTTCTGACCTAAAGGTCTCCATTACAAGAGTCAGCTGTCTCTTTCAGACATTGGGTGCAAGTTAATGAGGTTTTTATGTGACTTATGTAAAAGGAGATGGGTGATTAAAAGAAACCAGCTGGTCTTTCCTCTTCTTTTTTTTGTACTTTTTTTTCATCTTAAAATTTGTCTCACTGTAAACTGCACATAGTCTCGTTTGTTCATAAAATTTGTGTAATCTCAAACACCATTTCTCCCTTTCCATGTCATGGTTTGCACCAGTATTGCTGCTGAAGCAGAGGAACATAACACTCATGCCCCAACACAGATAAGGGGGTCTGTGGTTCCCATGGAAACAAAGCTGCAGAATTAATGAATTGGAAACTACTAGGGTTTGTCAACACTTTGATATAAATACCCAGCATAATATTTTACAATACTGCATGCATCTATATAAATGCTTGCATATATGTATTTTAGCCCATGCAGGACACATGCAGTACCTTTAGAAATGACTGTCTACCTTTTGTTTCTGATTTATAATAAGATTTGAACCCATATGAAGAAGACATTTAATTTAAATTATTTTACTTTGTAGTCATGTGTTTAAAGCACTGCTATACAACAAGCAAGGAAACAAAAGAAAATGACATTTTTAGCCTTTGAAGAAATAAATAAATATTGTATGTTCCTGTGGATAAGTACATGCACTTCTGTGAGCAGAGAAACAGACAGAAAATAGAGATTACAGCTTCATTTACCTGAATAGTGCAACATTTTTAAATTTGAATGTGGATGACCAGCACTTCACTGTTTTCACTTCACTCACACTTCCCACTCCTTCATTTGTTGCTTAAGTTTGCTACAGTTGCTAATTTTGGCACACAAATACTAGATCATTATATTATGGAAAATCAGTAAAACAACCTGCAAGAGAAAACTCTCTCATTACAGGCTTACTTACATGCTGCAGTCTTATGTTGGCATAATGTATGAAAAAAATCCTCTGAGACACTTTTAATGGCTGTAAATGAGAAAAAAAGTCTTACATTTAATTCTTATAACCCTCTCCTCTTTTCTCATTTTTGTTAGTTTGTGGCTCAGCCAAACTGTCAGCAGCTCCTGGCCTCGAGGTGGTATGATGAGTTTCCCGGGTGGAGGCGGCGCCACTGGGCAGGCAAATTCATCACCTGTGTCTTTATTGGCCTCCTCTACCCTGTTTTTGCCCTTTGTTACCTCATCGTACCCAAGAGTCGCTATGGCCTCTTCATCCGCAAGCCCTTCATCAAGTTTATCTGCCACACTGCATCGTACCTGACCTTTCTGTTCCTGCTGCTGCTTGCCTCCCAACATATTGTCACCACAGAACAAGACAGGCAGGACCGACAGGGCCCTCCACCGACAACTGTAGAGTGGATGATATTACCATGGGTGCTGGGTGAGTATCGTATAGAATGATCACCTTGTTCAAAAGCACAGTGACACTGAAAAAACCAGTGACCTTTGAACTAATTTTCATGACTTCACAAAAACAGATTTCAGTGACTTTAATTATGGAAGCAGCTATCACTCTAATTATGGTTCCAAGTCTTCTGGGTCCTTATTTTGGCCTATTCTTCCTCACAAAAAAGCTCAGCAACTGACAGATTGCATGGAGATAATTTCTGACCATCATGTTTCTGTTCTGGCCACAGATTCCCAATGCTGTTTTCAGGGTGAAAACACTACTGAGTGCCAGTTATCCCCCACAAAAAGCATTTTACATATTGGCCATAAAGTTACATTTTAATCTTTGGACTTTGACATGTTGATGGATATAGATGGCCCATTTGAATTGGGTGTGTTGGAGTTGAGATATGTCTAAAACTGGCATGAAACCGACCTTCGAGGACTGGCGCTGGACACCCATGATTTAAAGAAATCAGAGTAAATGGGGTTGGATACAAATGGACATCAGACTTTGCAAGTTCTTTTTTTAAATGAACTTTTTCTTTTAACTACATTCGTATTGATTCAACACATAAAACTGCTACAAATTTTCTTCAAGTTTCAGGTTATAATGTGGTAAGATGATAAAAACTAAAGGGATATGAATACTTTTGTGAAGCAAAGTATCTAATCAATAAATCTTCATGTCCTTACATACCTCAGTTTGTCAGTCAGATATTTTATCAATTTTATGTCTTTTCCTAGGATTTATTTGGGCAGAGATCAAGCAAATGTGGGATGGTGGTTTCCAGGACTACGTCCATGACTGGTGGAACCTGATGGACTTTGTCATGAACTCTCTTTACCTGGCCACTATATCCCTCAAGATTGTAGCCTACACCAAGGTAATGATGGTCTATGAATGGCAGTAGAACTGTCAGTGTGTTATCTTTTGTGCTTCAATTCATATTCCACCCTTTCTTCTTCCCTATTTAGTACAGTGGTACTAAACCCAGGAACCAGTGGGAAATGTGGCACCCCACTTTAGTAGCTGAGGCAGTGTTTGCCATTGCAAACATATTCAGTTCCCTGCGCCTCATCTCCCTCTTCACCGCTAATTCCCACCTGGGGCCTCTGCAGATCTCACTTGGCCGAATGCTACTGGATATTCTGAAGTTCCTTTTCATTTACTGTCTGGTAAACTCAACAAATGCTTCCAGATAAACAGGAGGTCTGCAGTGGATGTGCACAGTGGGACAGGACATTTGACATTTGCTCTTTCTTCAGGTTCTCCTGGCCTTTGCTAATGGACTTAACCAGCTGTACTTTTACTATGAGACAAAAGCTTCAGAAGAGAAAGGAAAATGCAAAGGGATCCGCTGTGTAGAGCAGAACAATGCTTTCTCCACGTGAGTTACTGCATGTGTGATGCTGTGAAAAAAAGTGTTATAGAAAATGACTTTTTCTTGTGTAAACTGTTACTGAGATGAAAATATGTGTAATGCTTTCGTTTGCTAAGAGAAAATACTCCTGGTTAAGTTCTTAAATTATTACTTAAAATGACAACGCATTATGTACTACCTGTTACAGCATGTTACAGCCCCAAAGTTCAAAGTAGACTTATACCAACAAAAAGTCATTTGACTGGGCGTGTTCATGTTAGTGATCAAAGTCCAGGCCTAAATAAATATGAAAAGCAGTGATGGGTCTTCAAAATTGATGATCAAAGATTCGTTCCATCTATTCTCCTTGAACGACAAGCTATTTTGCAAAGAAAATTGAGCATTTCCAAATCTCTTACAGGTTGTTTGAGACCCTTCAATCCCTTTTCTGGTCTATCTTTGGACTAATCAGCCTCTATGTAACCAATGTGGATCCAGACCACCAGTTTACTGAATTTGTTGGTGCCACCATGTTTGGGACATACAACATCATTTCCCTGGTGGTGCTCCTCAACATGCTGATAGCCATGATGAATAACTCTTACCAGCACATTGCTGTGAGTACATGACATAATACATGTAGAAGAAAAACATCACAATACTCACCCCAGTAAATGTTTCTTAAATATACTTAAATCTGGTTGTAGGACCATGCAGACATTGAGTGGAAGTTCGCAAGAACAAAGTTGTGGATGAGTTACTTTGAGGAGGGCGCCACGGTTCCCGCCCCTTTCAACATTATTCCGAGCCCCAAAACATTATGGTACCTCATGTGTTGGATCAAGAGACAAGTGTGTAAGAGGACTCGGTCCAAGAGAACCAAAAGCTTTGGAACTCTTGGAGTAAGTTGGTTCGGTGGACATGATGGCATCCTTTCACTATCAAATAACCTACACTTCTCAATACGTATTTATGTAAAGATGATTGTTGTTAAAAATTCTTTGTGAAGAAAACACAGTTTAGGTCTTTGAATCAGGAGACATTGCAGTACACTAGTTACCTCGTATATGGAGGTTATTAGTCTTTTACATAGTAAACCAGGATTTGCTACATACCCAATCCCAACACCTCACCACCCTGTAATTCTTCTGGAAGATTAATGTGAACAGCAAAGAAGATTTACAAATCT
Organism: Alfaro cultratus; assembly: GCA_903066825.1. Taxonomy (NCBI): domain Eukaryota; kingdom Metazoa; phylum Chordata; class Actinopteri; order Cyprinodontiformes; family Poeciliidae; genus Alfaro; species Alfaro cultratus. Next base: position 68,080 of record CAEFZX010012220.1, on the reverse strand, counting down.
ACAATGAAAAAAAAAAAAAAAAAACCCAAAAAACAAGGTGTTTAAGAGAAAGCAGTAAGATGCCTTTCACTTCTTGCATTGCCTTTCCTCCCTTGCAGATGAAATTAGGTTTCATGTTATAATATTTTGTTACATCACCATTTTAATGCAGTCACAGTGAGGCATCTTGTAAAGTTAAAGAAGTACTAATTTAAATCTGTAATGTTATAAGGACCATCCAGATTAGATTTATTTTATTTTTCTTTACTTTTTCTTGTTGAACATGAATGTTTTTGATGTCCATGTAGAGACGGGCTGCGGAAAACGTGAGGATAAACCATCAATATCAGGTAAAAAGAATTTATTTTACATCAAGCTGAATACCGTGACTTGCAGGGTTGCTTGTGTGCATTCAGGAAACTTATTCTGCCCCTTGACGTCCTTTCTGCACATCCGACTTCAATCTGAGCACACACTGTCACATTCAGCAGGACTGGCAATTACAGCCAGCAGGTTATTTATCATCATTCTCTGCCAAGGATTTCCTATTTTCCCACATCCGCAGGGGTTCATGACAGCATCTGCATAGAAAATGTTGCTATGGATAGATTTTACTTTTTGTGTATAACTTTTCTTCTCTTGCATTTTGATGAAGCATTTTCCTCTTGTTTTAGGAGGTATTAAGGAACCTGGTAAAACGTTATGTGGCTGCAATGATTAGAGATGCTAAGACAGAGGAGGGTCTGACTGAAGACAACTTCAAGGTACGATCGGGTCCCACTCATTATAAATAACCATAAGCAGTTATTTTCAGTATTTCTATCTATAGCAGATCAAACGTTTCCATCCCTGGTAGAGTCAAATCTACTTAGATAAATTGCTTGTCAGACTGAGAGCGGTAATTTATGGCATATTTTGCAGACAGTTGTTTACCTGACACACAGCAGTACTATTTTGGTTCTCTCTGACAAATCTAATGTTGCTCCGTCACATCATTTGTTATTGTTATGACCTAATTAGCGAGAAAGACATAGCAAGAAATCTCCTGGTCTATCTGCAAGAGATAGCCACACATGTACGTACTAACATATATGCACAAATATTTACAGGAAGCACTAAGTGCTTAGACTGGACTGAGTTAGAACAAAATAAGCAATTTTTATGAAGGGCAGACACATTTCTCAGAAATATTTTTTATTTTTTAAAGCAATTTTTTGTAAAGTCATGATTGCCAATAGTTGCCTTACCTATTGTGGAAAGACATTGCTGTGAGATTGTTGGAGAAGTAAATATGTCACTGGAGGAAAGGAAATTAACAAGCTAATGAGACATTCACAGTATCAATCTGCCTCATCAGCAATTGTAATATAAGGAGGTTAATCATAAAAACAGTCACTGGTCCTGGTAAGCAGGGGAATATACCATCTCCAGTATTGTCACACCACCAGTTATGTTTGTGTGACAGCATTGCATGTGCAAGAGGATGTTTATTTTAAGAAGAAGACCAACTACAACAAATAAATATCTTCTATAGGTGGCATGTATGTAGGTGGTGTGTTATATGATTAGTATTTTTTTTTAATGTCTGGCTTATTTTTATAAACAAAAAAAATATCACTGGTATCAAGGGCATCAGAGGGTTCTTTGAAACTCTTTTTAAGTCTTTTTAAAATAATATTTCCCAAGACAGTTTTATACAACCAATGCAACAAATAATTAAAGATAAGCATCAGTTATTTCAGAGTGACTTTTTCTTTGCTCTCTCAGGAGTTGAAACAAGATATTTCCAGCTTCCGTTATGAGGTGATGGGCATGATGAAGACGGGAAAACCTGCTCTACAGGGCACGATGGCCAGTTCCAGTTCAGTGGAATCCAGTCTTGCTTATCCAAATTCCTCACTCAAAATTTCCCCTGGCCTTCCAGCCAGCCAGGCAAAGAGCAAGCTCAACCGATTCAAGATCACTGCATCCATCCTCAAACAAACCAGCTCTCTTGCTTCACCCAGGCCTCCTGAAGCATCCAACGGTCTTCCTAATGGACTCTTGGCTCCAGATGAGGGTTGCAGTGAACCATCGAGCCAATGGAGAAACTGCTCTAAAGATATTAGTGACTTTAGTTTGTTTCAAAAACACCACTGGAGTGGTAAAGAAGTCCCATCAGGGTCAGGCGAGGTTCTGAGAGAGATGTACTCTCTGTCAGAGGAGGCAGGGGGTTCAGACACAGAAGAGCAGAGTAAGGAGGATACAGCTAAGGCTGAAGAAGAACTGCTGGTGAACAAATCAGACGAAGACTTTCCAGAGAATAAAGAAGAACTACACATTAACAGAAGCCTTGAATGTGAAGATAAACAACCTGAAGAAGAGAAAAAAAATCTAGCTCCACAAGAAAGGAACCATGATATATGAAGATGCATGAAGTGCCCTAGAAAAACATTCCTGTCCTATAAATTATTTCATGTTGCAGTCACAAACCAACACCCACCAATCGTGAAGTGATGAGGATTTGTATTTAGGTTCCTTTTTCTCGAATACCCCTAAAAAATTGAGTGGAAATAGCTGTCTTCAGACATGAGCATACTACAAAGTATGGTGATATCCAGAAAACTAGCTGAGAGGAGCTAAAAAGATCCACAGACAAGGTGGGGGAATAATTTGACACGATGGCTATTTGTCATGCACTTTACAAATCTGGCCTTTAAGGAAAAGCAACAGGAATAAAACCATAGCTGAGAGAAAGTAATAAAAACTCCTATTTAAGGTTTTGTAACAAGTCATGCAGGGGACCCAGTAAACATGTGTAAGTTTCTTTGGCCAGATTAAATCAAAACTGAACATGCATCAATGGTTTTATCACTGTTGTGATATACTATATAAATTGTTATAAAAGAAATAGATTTTTGTGGATGCAACGTAAAATGTAAATAAATATCAGGGAGTATGAATATTTTTGCAAGACACTTATAGCTACAGGCCACATTGTTCTGAAAACAAAAGGACTGACAATCAGGACAGGTTTTGGGACAGGAATGCTTGCCGTGACGTTCTCCAGCTGTTTTAAACTAATGATTAGTTTGATTGTTGGGGATTTGGAACAGCTTTTAGACTAAGTGATTTAGATCAGCAGAGGAAATGCAGCAAAGGTGACCGAGGATAAACGATTAACGAGCCCGATATGATCTTTTCATCTTATCTCTTCCTCAAAGATGATCAAAAAATAATTATTCCCCAAAACACACTATTCCCTTTTAATCCTCCTTTATTTTCCTTATCCTTATCAGAAATGTGTATTTTGTTCAAACTATCCTGTTAGCCCTGTCCTTAAACAATCTCTCTACCTCTTTTCCTTTTATCTCTACACCACTTTACCTCCCTGCATTCTTATCTCACTAGAGCAATAGATGTGTTGTTTTCAACCTGACTTTCTGCCTTACACTGTCTGTTTCTGCACTTTACACAATTTAAAACGACATTCAGTCTTTCACAGATGTGTCAAGATCTCATCATGCACAGATTCTGTCAGTGTTTTTCTATGCAAAAACGTTGGATTGTTATTCATGTCATTCTGACGGGAAATATTCTCTTATGTAGAACATAAAAAATGTGAACACAGCCTATGAGTTATTTCAGACTACACTCTTTCCATGTCTCATCTCCTTAACAGAGAAGTAACTTGTTGTTTTTGATAGGATATCTTTCTAAGATGTGCTGTTAGTTAAAATGAATGGAAACCATTTAAAAGAAATCAGAAAAAAATTCAAAATAAAATGAACATATAAATATTCTGATTTTGTGACTTTTCAGTTGTTTGTATGTATGTGTGCAGTTTTTCTGTTTGAGAAATCTAACTTTTGTTTTCCTTTAAATTATCTTTATTATCCAATTCCTGCTATTTAAATCATCTTACACTTTAAAACGTTATGTTTTAATGGCAATTTGGCATTTTAGCTTTAGGATCAGTGAAGACAGAAATGACTTTGAGCAAAGTCTCTAAAATTGAATTTTAGCAAACTGCAAGTCATTGGCACAATTATGTTGCTACAATTTTTTTAGCGTGATGAAAAAGCCAGCAGAAATCCCAGGTTGCCGTCATTTTTAATGTAGACAATAAACTACTTCAAGTGTGTGGAATTCTGCAGATTTCTGCTATAAACTTTTTATGTGTTTTTTTCTGTTGCTTTCTGTAATAAATTGTTACTTTATTTACTTTACTGTAAACAAATGAATACACTTTATGAGGTATTTTAAAGATGATTAAACTGATGTATTACATTGATGGAAATGGTGAGATTAGGCACTGCCTGATTATCTGGGTTTTACTCACAGATGTACAAACGCTTAAATGCAAAAGACTCAAAATGAATACATGCATATTTGCAAACATTGTAAATTAAAACCTTTTCCAGTTATATTCTTTTTATTTTACTAATCACTAAGCTCAAAGCACTGATGTAATATTCTCGTAAATTTGATATATTTTATGAAAGATACTTTGCTATTTGCAAGAGTACAACGAGACCAGTACAACTAAATCTGGGTAACTAAACACAATACACTAACTGCAAGAAACAGTACAGTACTGTTAAGTTTGTTGATAAAATAAGCATAAGATAAAATAAATTTGTTGATAAAGAAGGTAATCAAAACTTTAAATACATATATTTACTTAAATACAAAAGCTGGTTTACCTAAAGAAATTACACATTCCCCCCTCTTCAACAGGAACTGTTGGTTCAGTCCATTTATCCCCTTCATCTATTTAAGTGCTCTAAGCCCTAGACTCCATTTTGTTTTTTGTCTTTCAACTTCTAGGGCTTATGGCAGGTAAGAAGCTAAAGTTGGTCATAATCATAAACCGAAGATGATAAAATGCATGTGTCAAGTATATGTGCACTTACAAGTAGAACAAGTGTGTGTAAACCAACCAACAAACATTTAATTACAAATATTGTATTTGCTTTTGGATGAATGGATAAAGTAATGTGCATGAGAGAGTTATCAAGGTTTTTAGTGGAGTTTGGCAATCACAGAATTATACACTATCTTTAATAATCATATTAAAGATACCAATCTGATAAAAAGGCTTTTTTATATATGTATAGAAAAAAGAACAGATAATCTTTACCACTACAATATATTCCTATTTGCAATATAAAGTGTGTTTGTACTTTTTAGTGTCTCAGAGGAGGCTGTATTGACAGGTCTTGCCCACTAGGGGGAGATATATAATACAAGATGTGCGGGCTGTCAGTTTCCTTTCATAGCAGTTTCACAACCAGCTGAATCAAACTGGAACTGAAGTTCAAAAAAAAAAAAAAAGATTAATTTCTAAAAGGAAACAAAAACATGAGCAGACTGAACTTGTTGATAATTGAAAGCATGAGGAGAAGTTAAATACATATTTCTTGTAATTGAAGAAAAAAAATTAAATTTTTAATTTGAACTTAATTTTATAATTGTTTTAATTACTACTTGAATGAATTATAATTTCCTTATATAATAATAATAATAAGGAAAATGTAGAATGGGTTATTTAAAAAGTAGTTTAACAAAAGATAAATAAATAAAATAGAATCTCAGCAAATGGAAGACTTCATATTTTTTGACCTGAGTTTCAATGAAGTTATCAGTAATATTTGTGCCTACAGTTTCAACTAGTTAAACAGGGACGAACAGCTTTCTTACTCTGAGAATTGCTGCGTGTTTTATTGCAACAGTTTTTTTCACAGCACTGCCTAAAAAGTAAATCTTTCAGCTGATCTATAACGATGCTACCTGGATGGTCACTAAAAATAGCAAAGTAAAGCATATCACAATAGTTTGAAAGTCCTTACCTTCCCTGTAACTTATAGATTTAAAAGTACATTGTTAGTTGATAAATCACTGAATTTCCAAGCACCAAAATACTTTACAAGCTGTTGTGATCTGGTTCAAGTCTACTCTTCATCCCCAAAGTCAGAGTCATGGAGATGCAACATTCAGTTTTTATGATCCAGTAACCAAGAACAAATTAGAACACTGCAAAAAAAAGCTAGAAATAGTTCATTCCAATCAAATTTTAAACCCCATTTGGTTAGAGTTAGGTCCAAGTAATATCAACCAAAATATTCATTTTAGTCTGTATTATAACTTTTCTTTATTTCATAATGCCAATGCCATAATTTTTTGACTTTGAATTGCCTCATTGCTGAAATATGCTTACAAATAAATTTGCCTTGCCTTAGAAAATTAATGATATTATACATTTATACTACAGGTAAGGTAACACTTAGAGACAATGTCACAGAACCTCACTCAACAAAAATCCAAACTAAACCACTTTATTTCATGAGTGTGCCTACACTGCATGGCAACGGAAGCTATTTAGGCTCCACCTACTAAAAGCAACATGCCAGAAGAGGAGTATTTGCCAAAACATTATGGAAAACCTTCTTTTCCAGACATTATATTTGAACCTGACATTTGAATGGCCTCTAAACAACAATAGCATAGCATTGTCTTAGGTTTCCAGAAGCTCATCTGCTAAATGTCAGGATTCAGATGTACAGGTACTAAAAATTACATAGCTAAACTATGTGTCTTTCAAGCAACAAAGAAAATGATTCCAAATGTTTCTGTTATTTTCTCTCTACCAAAGCATGGTTTGTTGTCATTTTAATAGAAAAAATATCATAGAAGAGTTTGCTTGATTTTGTCTGCATCTCTTTGGATTTGAAACATAAGCTGCTCTGTTCAGAAGTCAAGACTGTACATAACACTCTCCACAGAGGCTGATTCATGACGGATTTTTTTCTTTCCTCTTTTGGAAGTTGCATCCGATTTGGCTTCAACACAGGAGAGCAAGACAGCTGCATAGGAGAAAAAAAACAAACTGGCACTGTGTTTAAGAGTTGAGGTAATGAGCATGACAGCAAGAAGAAGGAAGGCAGAAGAGGTTTAGGAAAAATAAGGAGATCATGGGAGGAAAAGGCTGTTCAAATAATAAATTCACTTCAAAAACGACAAAGGAAAACAAAGTGGGAAAGCAGGATCAAAGTGAGCTATAAAATATGAATTAAGGAGGTCTTTAATGCAAAATGTCATCAAAAAACAGACTTTCTTTCAGTCGCCACAAACGGCTGGTCAAAGTGATTTGAAAAGATGTCATAAGCCAGTTGGCTTGAGAACAGATGTTAGGAGTACACAATTTAATTCAGTGCATCTGTTTACTTTAAGCTTTTATAAATAAAAAAAAAAACATACGTGGACCACTGAAATCATTTAACCAAAGCTCCTAATTGCACATTCCTTAAATTACTGTTAATTTTAATTATTTACAGCATGCATTTTTTTATTCATTTGGTGTCCTTGGTGCTATGGGATGAGATGGTGGTTGAGCAAGTTCATATAAAATGTGTCAAACAGCACGAGGAAGGAGGAGACAATGAACTTGTGCTGAAGTCTGGGCTGGAGGAAGGGTTTGGACTGAGAGGAAGGATGTGTGTGTGGTTGAGAGAAGAACGTCATGGTATGGAAAAGACAGTAGCAGAGTAAATAGAGAGTGGGTGTGTTGGAGAGTCAGGGATGTTGGTATAAAAGCTCCCCCTCTGACTAAAGTGGTCCCATATCTTGTGGGTGGGTTTTTTAACAAGGGTTGCAAGAGTGTGTATTCAAAGGACACAAAGGAGAGTGTTTTGGTGACCTTGAGGCGCAGAGGACTGATAACTCCTCAGGATGGATCAGCTACCAGTGGCGACCTTAGTGGTGGTGGCGCTCTTCTTTCTAGGAAGTGTGGATTCCTCAGCTTATGACAAAATAGTCACCCACAGTCGCATACGGGCGAGGAAAGAAGGGTAAGAAGGAAGAGGAAATAAATGGAAGGATAGATCAGGAAAATTATTTGTACGTAGATAGTCTTTACTGCTAAACAGAGTGATCAAACATTAGCTGTATCGGTGACAAATTAGTAAATATGTGTGTTTGTGAAAGGAAATGGCTTTCACAAACAGCTAACAGTTACACTAAAGAGAAGTTAATTTTGTGCTTAAGTTAGTTTCATATTTTCTTTCAGCATTTCAGTACTTTAAATTTGAGAATGAATGTCCAATTATTTTCAAAGGACATAATTGATTAAAAAAAAAATCTAAACACAAAGTTCAGCAAGTGGACAATAGCAGACACAAATATGAACTTGTTAAAATATGTGTGATTAATATTTGCTGGGTTTTTTGTTTTGTTTTTTGCTTGTTTTCCACAATTACAGTGGTTGATACAAAGTGACATCTGTTGTCATTATAATGAAACTTAGAGCTTTGATATAGAAATCTTGTCGGTGATTTAAGTTTCATTTACTGCTAAGAACCTTAACATTTTTACCATGTTTTCTGAGCAAGAAAAACAATTCTTGCTCAGAAAATTACTGAGAAAAACTTAATTTTTCTTAGAAGTAAAAGAAACTTTCACAAATCACTGAGATTTCTGCTACCATTTTTGCTCATTTGTGTGCCTTGTGAATCTAATTTACCATGTTCCTACTTATGACACTATTACTCCTCCCCTTGATTTTCACTTTTTTTTCCTTTGCTTTCTTGCCCTTCCTCCCCACAAAATCCTTTCTCTGACAGGCCCAATGTGTGTGCACTGCAGCAAGTGGAGGGAACCAAAAAAAAGTACTTCAGCACGTGTAGAAACTGGTACAAAAAATCCATCTGTGGCAAGAAGGCGTAAGTCTTCCCTACATTGCTGATTTGTTCAAATATGCTTTGGGTCTTAGTATTGAACAGTCATCTAAAGTGCAAACTGTTCCCTGCTTTACCAAATCCACTGAATAAAGAAAACTGTCAGATCAGAATGAATATTAGCTGTGAATATTTCTTTGCATGAAAATAAATCATCCCCAGCACTTTCAGGTGGATGAGGGCAGCTGAGTTTGAGTTCTCTAAATTTCTGCCTCTGTGGTCAACCAATCCAGCCACTTTCCTCCCTAGAAAAAGAGGCAGAATTTTACATACTGTAAAACAACTGCACTCTTTGTCTTCTTTCATACCCCGTCATCTCTAGTTTGAACTTGTAATGCAGTAATTTTCTATGTTGAACTTATTCAACATTACCCGCTGTGGAAAAAATCCAGGAGATGTATCTGCTTTATTGAGATTTTAGTCTTTGTAAGAGTGTTGAGCATTTTTGTGTGTTCATGGAAATGTTGTCTGTTTTAATTTAACTTGTTATGATTTAAGGAAGATATTTTCAAGCCAAAATCTGGAGGAATGTCAAGATGAATTTACATCAACAACATTTTTTCTTGGGAAACGCCTCAACGAATGAGTGTGATATTAGGAAACATTCAATGGAGTGTAAGGCCCAACTGGAGCTTCATACCTTGTCAAGCAAAGAGTGAGAAAAATGTGATGCAATCATTCAGACTATCATTAACATCCAATCAAACTCATTAATGCAAAGAAACCAACATATTAGACACTTGAGGAGATTTCAGAAATTAGAATAGAATATGTCATGGAAATTCCTCTGTATAGCACCTGAAATACAGGACATTCATATACTAAAGATTACAATAATAATAAAAAAGAAAAAGAGACTGAAGAGTAAGGTCAAATGGGAAAGATTAGAATAAAACCACACAGTCATAAAAAATAGCATCCTTAGCTTCTTAGAAATGTTTATCTGAGTAATGTGACTGTACTAGCAGGGATTAGCAGGTTTACAGATGCAACTTTTGACGTAATATACTTACACAATTCCCAAACATGTAATAAGAAAGCATTGCTACTCAATTTTCCAAGAATTATTAGTGTCTTGCAGTCATGGTTCAGAGAATTTACTGCAAGATAAATTCCAAAAAAGACACTTTGATAAGACACAGTGGAACTTACTGTTCTAGGGTTAGGGTTAGACCTGGTTAATCTATCAGATCTATCAGATAAAAAAAAAAAAAAAAAAAATCTGTAAATCAATCATTTAGATTGAATGTATGCCGTGCTGATGTTGTGGTGAACTTTTCAACAAGAAGTGGTTTTTAATTTGGCCATGAGGTCTTTCTGCCCAGGACATCAACGGCTGGAGCAGAATATGGGGGAAAAAAACAATCCACTCCAAACATGTCATCTGTCAATTACACATTGACTGAATATTCCCTAACTCATCTGCAGAGACAGTCCCAGCTGTCTCCAAACTACCCCACCCGAATGGTGGGGGTAAAGGTGATGGGGTGAGGTGTATGTCCAGGAAATGGGTGTCTGGGATTAACTCTACTTAGGCACTCAAATCAAACTTTGCTTCACACTCCTGGTGGCTGATTATGCTGAAGATGCAATCTGATTCACAGTTTATCATTTGGGAATTTAAAAAAAAAATCTTAAATGCTTAGACTGATCAGACCAACTGAATTATTCTGCACACAAGTGAAGATCAATCAGATCTGACACTTTGACCATCTTGTAGTGATAGAAGTGAAAAGAACAAAATAGAGACTGGTGTGTTTTGGGAGTGTTTAGGATGACAGAAGGAAAGGCTCTATATCAGGTGTCCTCCAGTCCAGACCTTGAGCACCAGTGAATCAAAAGGCTGAATTGCCTCTCGGTATGCAGTCAAGTTCTCCAGAGTTCTGCTAATGACTTGATTATTTGACTCAGATGTTGAAGGAGAGACTCATTTAAAAGTTGCAACAACCGGTCCTCGAGGCCTGGATTTGATGACTCCAGTTCTTTCTTACGCAACAGGAAGCCCGCTGCTTGTGAACTTTTACTCCCCAAAGGGACGTAGCATGTGTTCTTCTTGTCATTTGGCTTGCATATTGGAGCTTGGATCTTGGAATAAAGTCACACCTGGCATGAATGTGTTCTGGTTGCATGTCAGAAAATGAGTGGACTTTTCTGTTTGTTGTGATGGCAACTAGTGATACAAACCAGTAAGAGTATATTACTCCACATTTTATGCGTTCAGACACTAATGGAACTGGTTCATTATCAGACATTTTGCAGTCTGGTTTAAAAGGAATGTAATTGTTCAAACCTGTTAATAAATTGCTAATTCCTGCAACTTTTCTAGGTATCCATCATATTGGATTCTGAACTCGGGACTGCTCCACCACTCCTGGCTTTCTTAGTCCGAATGCCATATTTAGGGGTGTTTCCTGTTGTAATTTCAACTGGAAACTTGTAAAGTCCAATTATTACACAGTAAATTCTGCAGAGTTAAATCAACACTATGCCGAGCCTATTTGGTCCTTATCAGATTTGGTGTCAATTTAACTCTTTTCAGAGTTATTTGAACAAGAAACTGAGTAGTTTTAACACTTGAAAAAGTTATAGCTACTCAAACTATTGTTGAAATAACTCTATAAGAGCCAATTCTGAAAGGGACCAAATAGACTCGGCATAGTGTTGATTTAACTCTGCAGAATTTACTGTGTATGTAAAGAAATAAAATAGACCTGAACTTCAAGAAAAGGAGTTGAAACCACTTCTCTATGTATTTCAAGGTACAACCTAAATGTTGAAGAAGTACTGAATGAGGCCTTTAGAGTATAAAAGTTGTAAGGATAGTAAACAGGTTGGCGATATAAGATATAAATGAAGATATAAGACAGAGAGTTTATCATGCATATGATTGGTTGATTGCATAACAGAGAAGAACTGCAACAATTTTCATTAGATAAAATTAGTTTCATTAGATGCGCTAATTTTTTCATTAGATAAAATTAGCGCATCTAGAGGCATGTGGCCTCCAGATGCGCTGCTGCTCATCTGGAGGCCACATTGTTCTGATGATTGCTTTCAGTGAACTGCCTTGTTCTGTCTCTGGTCTTTACTGCACATATTATCCTGTCAGAGAAAAAGCCAAGAAGAAGTGACTTCATACCACCTCTGACTGCCAACAATTGCTCAACCAGTATTTATGTATTAAAAATTCTAATATAAAATAATATGAACATTTTGGCAATTTCCACAACAAAAGGCAGCAGATTAAAGGTGATTAAAGTTTGCCTGACTCAACCATTTGAAATTGTGAGAACAAAGATGTTTCTTACTAGTGTATGCTAAAGAATAATGCATCACGAAGCGCAGCATTAGTCAGTTCTGTGTTAAAACAGTATTTGGAATTAGGCCTCCATCTGTTAATATATCTGAGCAAATTTTTAACCTAACCTATTTCAAGAATACTCCATCTGTGGATCAGTGTTGTGGAAAAAGCTTTCCCATTGCCTAACGTTTTCTTTCTTTATTTGTGTCTCAGAGGAGATGTTTAAACTTATCGACCCCAAATTTAATATTCGATAGTTTATCCAGCAATCAGCACACCCATTTTTTCCATCACATCCCTGAAGTAATGTGCAACCTGAGTTCCCTAAAACTATTCCAGTCTTTGGGAAAAGCTCATGCATTTTCTCCTAGTTTCTTTTAGTTTCAAATTGCTAATTTTGGACTAAGGAAATCTTTTACATGTCTTAACTGATCCATAATCAAGTGGACCAATCACAACAGAAACTCTGAAATAAGAGCTTATCTTTTCTTTAATAGAGCGAAAACACCTGGAAAACCTTAAGGATGGGGGTTGGAGAGGCTATTATGTAAAATAGACTTCTTTTTTTAGCTCTTAATCATGCTATAATTATTGTTCGGGTTTTTTTTGCCGTTTACACATCAGTTAAACTGTATCTCGAGCCATAATATTTCTGTTACATTTCAGTGTCATTTCATGTTCTTGAAGAGACATTTAAATACAACTTTTTCTTCTTTGGCATCCAACAATGGCAGCAAACACAGCAGTGGAGAAGCACCGTCATCCAGTGTGTGCATAGTTGGATTAAGAGTTCCATCTATAAGCAATGTATTAACACATGTATCAGATTCCAGGTCTGTCACAAATGTGTGAGCATTCCATTGGATGTTGGGCCTACAGAAAAAGACAGAAAGTACCAGTTTTTATAGATTGTATGAGTAGTCACTTATACATTTCTTAATTGTGTTCATGCGTACTTTATACATTTTCAACCAGTTTACAGGAACCTCTCATCATTCCCAGATCTAGCACAGTTGAGAAAAAATACATATCATTCAATCTGTTAGCATAAATTGCAAGCTAATCAAGAAGGAATGAAATTGTCCTGTGAATTACAGCACACAGTGTGAATGCTCTCTGTAAAGACATTTAAATTTACAATGAATGAGGAAAGCTAGTTAAGGGACTCTTGGCTGAAAACCTAAATTTTGTTTTGGGTTGTAATTCCAGCATGCAGCCTGGAAATCCCAGGTCCTGACTCAGATAGCAATCCAAAAGGATTCCCGGTTGGCTTTGCACATTTGCAAGTTACATGATAATGTTACCCAAAAGATTTGAGACTTATTTTTGACTCCAAAAACAATGATTTGGTCCAATATCTTCTCTAATATGACGGGGCCAGACACTTTCCATCCTGATGATTTTATTCTCTCCCTGGTCATGTTCCCATGTGTTTGACTTAAAAAAAATAAATTAAAAAGACAGGTAGGAAAGACATAAGTAACAATATTCCAAGAATTGTTTCCCAACCAGTTGGAAGCAGGTTATGATAGGTTTTTGCTTACTCCTCATGATTTTCTATATTTTTTCTCCAACTGAACTGGGATGACCTGGTTCAGCTCAACCAGCATGGTTCCTTTTCTGCGACATCTGTAAATCCATTCCAAAGTAATGAAAAGTGGCAAATACTTGAAGGATTTGGGCCAGATCCAGACACTAAACTAGTGGGTTTAGTAGAACCCACTAGTTCCACTAAACGCACCACTATCTTCATCTTATCTTATGAGCTGTGATTCCTTGTGAACTGAGCTAAAAAAATGTAAATTAGGAGATGTAGTTTGGATTAAGGTAGTGTAACAACTCCAAAGGTCTTCAATGAATACTTTTTTCTTTCTCCTAAAGTGTCCTCTCAAATTATCGCGAGATATCACAACTCAAAATTTAGCTTACATGAAACCCCAGAGAGAAATCCAAAATCTTAGTTATACTATAAAGTATGTAACTTTTATAAAATACTTTTTTGTTTGTTTGTTTGTTTTACATATTTGTTTAAACTGTCACTATTTCAACAAATATGTTCTACAAATATGTTGAAATGGTGACAGTCATGTTTTTAGTTGGGAGTGGTTAATTTCTTCAAATGGTGAATGGAATTGATCTTTTCACACATTATCTGCCTCATAACATTTTGTCATGACTTAGTGACTTCACCACATGGCAGCTGCCATGTGGTGAAGAAAATAAACATGGCAGTTTTTGTCTTTTGTTTTGCTCAGATTTTCATGTCTTTTGATCTGTACTGCTCTGTTGCACTGACTTTCGTTATGTTTGTTCTTTTGTTTTATTTTATGACATTTGCTGGATGTCATTAGCTGACTGCTGAGATAAATATTCAATAGGGTTTCCAAATGTGTTCTGAGTTATCCGTTACAAATTTTTCACACTTTGTCTTTGGGAAATATTTTATATGTTTATTGTGCTTTGCTTATGTTTTCTCCTTGCACTTATTTTTAAGATGTCCCCCGTACATCCTGTTTTCCTCATTGAAAAACATTAAACTTAGCGAAAGTGCTGCTTTGTGTAGCCTTGCTATGCAATTTATTTTAGTTCACCAGTCATGATCCAAACAGTTGTCATTGTTTCATTGCTCCAGATGTTGTTTTCTTTTTTCTCTCACTAAGCTGCCAAATCTGCTCACTCGAGAGAGATTTTTTATTATTCTCTCAACTTGCATTACATTCATATTTGTTCTCCCTCTGTTTTATTTATTTTCATTTTGCTGCCAAAAGATTTAAACAGTACTACACACAGCAACTGCAAGTACTTGAGTAATAATGAAGAATTTGTATTATTATTATTATTATTCTACATCTGCTTCTGGTTTAATGATTAACAGTGAACAGAAACTTTCATGTTTGTATTTACTTTTCCCTTTTTCCAGGGAGATCTTATATGAGTGTTGCCCTGGGTACATGAAGCTTGATGGAATGAAAGGTTGCCCTGCAGGTAGGATCCACTGTGGTCTAAACTTATTGCTCTCTGTGGTTTAGTCAAAAATTGCTAACTCTAATTTTCTCTATCCTACAGTGGCTCCAATTGATGATGTATATAATACTTTGGGGCTTGTAAAGGCTGCAACCACTCAACGATACTCTGATATATCGAAGCTAAGACAGGAAATCGAAGGCACAGGCACCTTCACTGTGTTTGCACCCAGCAATGAGGCTTGGGATGAACTGAATCCTGTGAGTGATGTGGAGGTGTAAAATAGTCTTGTATCAGCTGGTTACCACCATTTTACACTTCTGAGCTACACTTTGTCTTGGTCTATTTCATAAAATCCCAATGAAATACAACATTGTTTCATGTTTATGTGTAACAGTTTAAGGAATATGATTTTTTTTTCAAATTACTGTACATATTTGCATTAACAAAGCCATTTACCGTACTGTCTTCATTATTTTGACTTCCATAGACTGCACGAGCTGCATTAGAGGACAATGTGAATATTGAGCTTTTCAATGCTCTTCACTATCACATGGTAAATCACCGCCTGATGACCAAAGACATGAAGAATGGAATGACTGTCACTTCAATGTACAATAACCAGGGGATCTTCATCAACCACTATCCCAATGGGGTCAGTCTATGAAACACTCACAGGTGCAGAGTCATGTACTCGAAATGACTGGACTGAAAATTGTATCTCTCTCTTTAGGTTGTGACTGTGAACTGTGCCAGGATAATCCATGGTAACCAAATGGCAACTAATGGCGTGGTGCATGTCATAGATCGGGTGATCAGCTCTGTTACTGGTACAATCAAGGACTACTTGGAGAGTGAAGAACAGCTCTCCTCTTTCAATGTAATCAAACTTGCAATGGCTTCAACAGTTGAATCAAGCCTTTTATTCTCTGGATTTACATTTAACACAACATTTCTTGTTTGGTTTTTTTTGTTTGTTTTTTTTTTTCCTAGAATGCAGTATTTATTGCTGGCATTATGGATAAGTTGGGCCAGCCTGGTCAGTTGACTTTGTTTGCTCCAACGGATGAGGCTTTCAGTAAGCTGACGCCAGGATTCATGGAGAGTATCTTTGAAAACGAGCCAGTCATTAAAGGTACAAACGTGATAAAATTAAAATCAAATTGCTTATTGCTTTATTATGATCTCAGCTGACTTTAAAATTTTTACTCTTTCAATGCTCCAGATGCTTATGTAATTACCACTCTACATATGTTGCATGTACAGGCCCAAGACACTATTGTAATGCTTTTTAAAACAATGCATTCACCCCATTTAATATCCATCTTTTTAACTCGGTTAATATTTTTCAAAGGAGTTTGCCTTAAAACCTCTCACAAAAGTTTATAAATTAAATCATTTGCTCTGCTACAGCACAAAATACTTAGTCATATGCATTCATTTACTTACACCTCGTAACTCAAACTTGATGCTAAAGACAGAGTTTACTTCTATTATAACTATGAATAGGTTATGTAACACTTTAATAGTTTTCCTTAAATTGAGTCAATCCTAAAAATTGGATATTTTAATTTAAGTTTCAAAACATTTTGTCTAGATAGATTTATGAAAAACATGTTTCAGGCATAACTGTTGGAAAAACAAAGAATCAAGCTACAAAAAATATTGCTCTTTGTGGTATTAAATTTAGCCACTATAATCATATACCATGCAATATTAGGACATCTATCATCAAAGACACTGTGTGCATTTATAGCCACATGCTAGTGCTGGCAAGAAAATATGCAATACACGGTTAATCTTGCTGGCCAGATGAGTCCCATCAAGTTCCACAGCTGGGCATCCCATAAACTAAGCTTCTGTTCCATACCACAAGGCTTAAGTCATCGTCCACAACACACATAGATGTTTGATTGAATTGATATCTGGAGAATTTTGATCCTAACTTTATTTAATTCCCCTAATATAACCTGATCAGCACCTTCTATATTTCAGCCCTGGCGAACTACCACCTGCTGAAAAGTGTCCAGTGTGCAGAAGCAATCATGGCAGGATCAGTGTATGAAACTGCAGAGGGCAGCACCATAGAGATTGGCTGTGACGGTGACAGTCTGACTGTAAACGGCATCAAAATGGTGCTGAAGAAGGATATCGTAGCCTCTAATGGAGTAATTCACCTCATAGACCAGGTGCTCATCCCTAATTCAGGTAAGTGACTTTATCACGTTACAACCACAAGCTGGGATTTTATGTGATAGACTAACAAAAGGTAGTGCGTAACTCTGAAGTACATGGAAAATATTCTGAACCGTTGCATCATACATTTGATTGCAGGGTTGTCCCAACTGATTCTAACCTCCATTTTGCTTCTCTGTCCTTGCCAAAGAGAAGAATCTCAACATTAAGTGGCAATCATCATAATGATGATTGCTACCATCATGGTGATAGTAATCACCATAATGATGATAATGATTGAACTGTGAACAGTGAGTTCAAGGAGCTATAAAAAATAAATCAATAAAAAATAAGTAGTCATTTGACCAGAGCATCTTCCTCCATATGTTTTTTGTTTTGTTTTTTTTCACATAACTG
Source organism: Alfaro cultratus (assembly GCA_903066825.1). Taxonomy (NCBI): domain Eukaryota; kingdom Metazoa; phylum Chordata; class Actinopteri; order Cyprinodontiformes; family Poeciliidae; genus Alfaro; species Alfaro cultratus. Next base: position 50,530 of record CAEFZX010012220.1, on the reverse strand, counting down.
TGAAGAGTACAACAACTGGCTTGTTGCAAACTTGGGAATTCAAAAAGATTTCAACAGTGTATTTTTTCTTGTTTTTTATCCATTTAGGGAATGCACTGTCAATTTAAAATAGTTTTGATGTAAAGAAAGTCAAGGGGTTTGAATACTTTTGCAAGTATGTGTTTGAGTTTTCCATGTTTGTATGCCCTTGATTAGCCAAGGAAGTGAGGGAACTGGTTGGAAAATCCCAGAGCACTTTCGGCGACTTGGTGTCTGAAATGGGTTTAACTTCTTCCCTGAGTTCGGACACACAGTACACACTCCTCGCTCCCCTAAATGCCGTCTTCACAGGTCAGTTGAAATAAGTTCATTTCATGTCATTAACATCTTACATACAGAAACGAAAGTGGAATCGATTTTCTGCAATATTTGCTTTTTCTAGCTTTATTTTAAAACTAACCATAGTGTGTGCTTTTCAGATGAAGTGATGGCAGGAGATGAGGAGTACCTGAAACTCATTCTGGAAAACCACATGTTGAAGTTAAAAATCTCACTGAGTACGCTGTTCAACGGACAGCTGCTGGAAACACTTTCTGGCAAAATGCTCAGAGTCTTCATCTATCGCACTGTGAGAGCTATGTCTGTGTCTGGTTGTGAGAACTGAGAATAAAGTATGTCAAAATATAATTGTATATAAATATATTTGAAGTGAAAGCCAAACAATAGCTTCCATCTTTGAAATCTGAAGTCAATGGATAAGCTGTTTGTCGATATTTTGGTTGTATTCCGACTGTAACCTAAAGCTGCCAACTAGTTAAATACGTTTCTGCTTGCTCTCTTTGGAAACAACAATCATATGGGATTCATTTCTTCACAGAAACATTGTATTGTTTGGTCTGATTGTGATCAAAGAGGATTGCGTGACAGAACCAACTCCCCTTTAAAGAAATTGTTTCCAGATTCAAACAGTGATTGTTAGATGTGTGATTGAATTCTCTGGACCTTTCTCTTTTCAAAGGCTGTGTGCATAGAAAGTGCATGCATGGTGCGAGGCAGTAAAGAGGGAATGAATGGGGCCCTTCATGTGATGACGTCATTGATCAAACCAGCCGACAAAACGACCTTTGAATTCTTGGATGCTGATGGAAATTTTAAGTGAGAATTGTTTTTCATATATTTATTTTACATTTAAAATGAACCATACCAAACCCATAAGAAAATGTTCCTGCTTTTTCGAATGTGTGTCAGATTACAAGATCCCTTTATGGTGCTTCTACTTGCAGGCTCTTAGCAGCTTACATGTTCTTCATTTGCCTTGACTGATTGTATATTTTAAAATGGTAACATAATTCATGTTGGATGTTCATGATCCTTAATTCCTGTGTTTTTTAAATTAACATTTTTTGTTGTTTCTTTCTTCTCTCTTACTGACAAATAATGGTATTGGCAGGATTTTCTTGTCACTAATGGAAACAGCTGGTCTGGTGGACTTGCTGAGGCAGAATATCTCCTACACAATCTTTGCTCCAACTGACGAGGCATTTGAAGCCCTTGGTGCAGATGACTTAGATTTACTTAAAAGTTAGTATCCATCAAAACCCCACCACGATTTTAGAAGCTCAAGTATGAATTTGAGTAATCAACTCAAAATCGTCTGTGTTGACATTGGCAGGTGATGTAAATGCTTTGAGAAACATTCTTCTCTACCACTTCAGTGAGGGCATCATCATCAATGGAGGACTAGAAGCTAAAGTGACTAATCTGCTGAAAAGTCTGCAAGGCAAACCCCTCCAACTTAAATCTGTAAGAGCTTTTCCATTTCTTCTACATCCTCAACACAAAAGCAGAAATTGACTGAATACATCCATATGTCATCAATTAAGTGGTCATTTTGAAACCAAGATCATTCTGGGTTTTTTTTGTGTTTTTTTTGGGGGGGGGGAACATGCCCAAAAGTCTCCACAAGAAGGCATCCTAAATAGATGCCCAAATTACCAAAGTTGACTCCTTTCGAATAGCAGGTGATGCTCCTGACCAAACACAGCCACCTTATATAAAAAGTTAATTTCAGCTTTTTGTTGCAGGAATCTTGTTCTTTTATTCATGACCTATAGGTTACATCAAGTGAATACAGGCAAGAGTCTGAACTGAGACAGATAAGTAAATTTACAGCTTGCTTTTGGGCTCAGTATTATTTTTTTTTCCATCGCAACAAACTGAAGCAGAAGACATATTTCTCCAGATAACATCGTATTTAATCTACCATTCTCTGGTTCCACAGCAAGATGTTTCATCTCCCCCAATGGCATCAGAGACTGAGTTCTGATCTGGAGGAAAAAAATCATTTTTTGTTTTTTTCCTATTGATCTAATTCTTAGCATCCATTTTATTTTCTATACTTGACCACATATTTTCAGAACTTAAAAACTGTGTATGTAAGATCCTAAAACAAGTTCAAAATTGCTTTCAAATGGATTTGGAGGCACATATTCACTACAAATGTCACCAAGAAAAATCTAAACATACTTCCAACTTCAGGTAAATTGCATGCATAAGCATCTGTTGAATTAAATATGCTGCAGGTGTTAAAGATAAAACAAAGGTGGAGTGCTTTTTAACACTCTACCTTTGTTTTACCTTTAACTACCTTTACTGTTTCTTCATAAACATGCTTTTATTATTGTGTAATAAAATTTTATGGCCACACATTCTGAGGATTTGAGTTTTGTACTAAACTTTTTTCCAACTTTCTCATTTTAAACTCACATCAGAGAAGCCTATATCAAAGTGCTTCAAGGCTAAACAATATGCTGTGGAGAACAGCCAGGAGTAATAAAGCATGATATTTTATCTTAACCATCAATGCAAATTCTTTACCTTCTCTCCTCATGTCTACCTCCCATGGAGCCTCTACCTGCTACAGCTTGTTTATTTTTGGAGTCAGACACAATGAAGTGCTGCAATATTTTGTTTTTGGAATACATTTCTCTTTCAAAATTATATATATGCATATATAAAAAGTGACTTTTTAATTTTCTTTTCCCTCTTTCCCCCAAAGGAAAATAATTCTGTCCGTGTCAACTCAGTGGAGATTCCCAAGAGCGATCTGATGGCTACAAATGGCGTGGTCCATGTGGTGAAAAATGTTCTCTACCCAACAGGTAAGAAATGGCATGCAGCACCCCATCGTGTGTTTGAGTGGCATAATATACATATTGCATAATCAAGAAGATATTTTGCATGTCATGTATAGACCTTCCTGTGGGGCGTCAGGACCTCCTGTTGGTGCTACAAAAGCTGATTAAGTATATTGAAATAAAGGTATTGGCACCACAAAAAAAAGAAAAACATCAATCATGGTTAGAAGAGAAAACTAGTCTGTTTAGTATATCATCTGTTTGTGATTTTTGTTCTTTAGTTTGTTTCTGGATTTACTTACGCTGAGATCCCACTCACCTTTTTTAGTAGGTGTTACTTCTTTTTCCTTTATTGCTGTAAGATGAGTAAAAATCAAAGCTAAAACTGATGTTACTATGGTACTTTACAGAAAGGATCATCACAACTACTCGTTACATTGAAGGTAAGACTAACACCACTGTTAAAAGATATAGGCCAGCTTTGTTCTGGAGTCCCTGACAGGCTCTATTGGTATAAATGTTGTTTAATGAACAATAACTACCTTAGAAATCCATTATGAATCAAGATCAAGCTCACCAGTACATTAGAACTATTGTCTGGTCCTTCTACTTTTTTTCCCCACTCTCCTTATCATTTAAGTCTACTTGGGTCTGTTAGTATTTCTAAGTAATTACAAATGACATAGTAAGGGTTTTAAGTCAGAGACCATAATGGCCATGTGGAACTTGCTTTCTCATTTAAACTGAGCCAATACAAATTGCATAGAGCTTTAAAATCATTATGAATCAGAACAAAAAAAAGTTTTCATAAGTAACTGGGCTTTAATTCAAACTCAGATGTCTCCAAAGGTTTGCATTTGAAGAATTTGAAAGCTGATGATGCAGAGGAAAAAGAATGCAACTGACTTGATAAGACCTTGACTCCTGCTCCCCACTGTATCCAACTGAATTGCACTTCTTTTTGTCAACATACTTTATCATGCTAAAAAGTATTATGATTCAGTTTTTGACTAACTATTCCAGTGTTTATATTACAAACAAAATTTTTTGAGAATGTTTTCTAGTTCTCAATAAACTGATCAGACATAATTAAAATCAAATAATTGCTATGTTTGTTAAAATTCTTCAATAAATTCACAGTCACTCCACAAGTCAAAATTTATTTGAGTCTTACATTTCAGCAACAGGGTTGTTCAAAGCATTACATCTGCCCCGAATAACCTTGAACTATTTTGGAAAGACAGTTGGGTAAAAATTTCTGTCTCTTCTGGAAATGTTTTAGAGACATATCTTAAAAGCATTGCAGCTGCTCTAGTATTGATTCAGCCACACAGCATATGTGCTTGCAAAACTTCTGCCATAATGTGATAATGGACCCAAATGCAGAAGAGAAGGCGAGTAGATTGAGGAATTTTAAGGGAGAAATAATTAAATAAAACTGACAAAAACTCAGTGAACAGCAAAAACAGGAACTAAAGCTGGAACCGGATGGTATGAAGATAAAAGGAGGATTCAGTGAAAAATGAATGAAGGGGAGCTTTTTAAATATGGGGCGTTTGAATGCTGGAGCAATGGTGCTACTTAGAAAACAAGGTGGGGAATTGAGTAAGAGATGGAGAGACAAGGTAAGGGCATAGGGGAGCTATGAAGATTAAAACTAACAGGGGAGCAGGAAATAATTAAACTAAACATTAGTAAATATGTATAATCTAACTAAAATAACTTAAAACAAACAGATCTTAAGTAATACAAAAGCTGTATGATTTAGTCAAACAAAGAATAACTAAGGGAAACGCAGCGAAATTATCAAAACTATAAACACAGAAAAAAAACAACCCAAATTCCTGACAATTCTCTATTATTCTATGTAAAAAGTTTCAGAAAAACATGCATCCTTTTCCTTCTACCTCAGAATAAGGCTCCACAATAACCAAGGTCTGTGGCTGTATCATAACAAAAAGTGAAAAAAAATAAATTAATAGTGGTGATAAACACTTTCACCAGCCATTTTAATACTTAGTTGCCAATATCACATTGAGTGTTGCAACAGTATTATATGCACAAAGGTAAACAGCCAAAGTTTGAAGAATAAATTACCTTCTCGTTTTATGACCTAATTTCAAAGAGCAGCTGGCATTGATTCTAAATGGGGGACGTGTACCAAAAGGCCCCAGGCCACAGATTAGAAGGCAGTTGTAATTCCTTTTATGGCCCTTATAAATATTGTCAGATAAAACATAGTCATAGGTTTGAATTAGGTTTCTGGCAGATGCTCTTTTTTTGTCATGTTATTTTCAAATCTTTGTAAAAATAAAATTAAAAGCATGCTTTTTGGAAAATACTCAAATGTGTGATGTATGTTATAAAACTAATGCAAGCGGGTTTCTAAGATTCAAGTAGCTGACTTTTAATATGTCTGTATGATTGGATCTGCAGTAGTACAGGCTGAAGGGAGGCTTTCCAATCTTTGTATTGCCAAATCAGTTTTTGTCATCTTGGTCCCAGTGTAGATCCTGCCAGGCAAGCCCCTTTTTGACCTCTTGGAGAGGAAGATATCTGACATAGAGTTAAGGAGATAGAGACAGATTTGGGCCTCATTTGCGTTAATGTGGGCATTGCTCTACTCTTGTGTTGATGAAAGAGCTGGGCCAAAAAGTTAAGCTTTAAATTTACATATACTTCAACTCTCACCTGATTTCACCACCAACTCACCAACTCTCACCTGTGGTCCCATGATTTGGATTATGACAGAAAGAACTAGATTATCAAAATAGGCAGTTGGAATGAGCTTTCTTTGTATGGTGGATGTGTGGATCCACAATCTTTGGTCGTTGGTTAATTTAAAGCAATTATTGCTAACTTTTTGTGAGACAGTTACTCAAGACTTTGCTAAAACTAGTCATAGAAAAACAGTAACCATATTTCTGACTCAGAATGCTTTTATTTAACAGATACAACTTAATCCACTGCAAAAAGCAGAATAAAAAAATATAAACTGTTTTAATGTTACATTTTATGGTTAGAAATGCCTTTGCAACATTTATGAACATAACTTTTAATGTTTCTTTTTAGTACCAGAAACAAAAACAGTGCTCATCGAAGAAAAACAACCTTCAATTAGAACAGTTACCACAGTCATTGAAGGGAAGCCAAGCATCACACAGGTGACAAGAGTGATAAAACCAGCTGGCTCAAAGGTGGTTGGTGAGGTGGATCAGTCCACCAAAACAGTAACCAGGGTCATCAGCCGACAGCCCAGCAAGGTCACAAGAATTATCGGAGGTAAGTTAAGAAAAAATTTGCATTTGGAAAATGTATTTGTAAGTACAAAACAACCAAGGAAGTATGAAAAGCAATAAACTCATCACTTGTGATCTGATGCAGGTAGAGAAGACAGAACTGGTAGGAGGAGGACAGAAACAAGTAGGTTGCTCTAAAATGATGAATCCTTTCCAGAGGGCATTAAGCCTCGATCTAAGACTAAAGCTCTTTCAACAAAAACATTCTCTATCTTGTTAAACTTTGAAATGTTGTGGTGTGACCTTAGACAGGCTTTTCATTCCTCTTTTAGTGTGACTAAATTAAAATATTTCGGTAAGGAAGAGATGTGAAAGCATCATTGACAGTGACTGCCGTAGCTCAATGGAATCTGTTGCCGCAAAGTTTAGAAAGACCAACTCTCAAGCTTGGAGGCAATTTATTTTAGTATGGAGAAAAAAACTCCATACTACAATGGAGATATATACAGTATGTAGAGCTGTGTCTACTACTCTGCAACAGTAGACACGTAGAGCTGTGACTACTGCTTCATGGCACTGCATGTCTGACAATAATAAGAAGAAATAGCACCATGCTTGGCAAAATGCAAAAAGCATATCAGCACAAACACATGGACTATCTGTTGAGCAAGGTGGCAGATGATGAATGGTGATGGGGCCATGGCAGTGACGTGCGGTCAAAGGAGGCAAGTGAGGCAGAGCCTCACCTGTCATAATGGAAAAATATAATAAAATAATTTATATTGCTATTTTCACCCTGTGAAAATAGGGTGAAATACTGTAAAGTATTTATTTTTTATTTAGCTTAACCAATTTTGATAATTGATAATTTTAGGCAGGCAGTTCTCTTGCCTCATGGCAGGGGGCGCTCATGATCCCAGACATTGTGACTCCACAACTGCAGAGTAAGATACATTAACAGCTAGCTAGCCAGGGAGCTAGCCATACAGTAAAGTGCAGCTATATATTTATAGTTTTCTCCTCTTATTACAGCAATCACTTATTAATAATCGCAAAATAAACATTAAACCTAAAACTACTGCAACAGACTGAATGTTCTGCTCTTTGTGTGGGAAATATCTCAGCGTTTTTTAGGGGCGTTGTTGTCAGTTGCTATGGCAACGAGTCTGCGTGTAGCCTGGCCATTGCAGAGAGCGAGAAAGAAGTGGTTTTGAGTTGTACTTCAACGGGGTTTCCCTTTGCTGTGGAACATAGCACGAAATTTATAATACCTAAATTTCCAAGTTTTATTGAGTTAACAGAATTATTCTACCGCAGCAGCGCGGCATGTAAAATAATTGTCTTTTTGCCCTCCATCGTTGTCCGCATGCGCGAAATTTCCTCATGTAAACAATAACATGCAGGTGGTCTATATTTGTAAATCTGATTATGATTAAGTCACGTTACTGTAGACAACAAGCAGCCCCTAGTTTGCTCATGACTTTGTCTGTATGACAAAAATAAATATCAGTGTATCTGTGTGTCTTTGAAAGCTGAAGCCTGACCTGAAATGGGTTAAATATTAGTGTTAGATTCCAAACTTAGCTGCATATCTAAAACGGAATGGCTAAAAAGCCAGTCAAAATTCAGTCCTCAACTTGACTGAAATGCTAAAATGTAGTGAACATTTTAGCATGCAAGAACTAAAGGAATAATTGGAAGCAAATTCAGTCAATAGAGATTCAAAACTGTTAAATGATATCCTACCTTCTTATCCCATCCTCATCTTAAAGGTGAAACCATAATCACCACGGGGAACGAGCCTCAGATCATTGCGGGTAAGAAGTCTGCACATTAATGCATAAAAACAGTTGAGTTTAATAAGACTTGACAAAAATCAATTAATGCATGTCCAGTGACCGTCTTTAAAGAGGTTTGTTTGCGCATTCAGTCCCAGATTTGTCTAAGATAACCAGCTTCGGTGATAATCCAGCTCTGCTGCAAGAAGAATCTGGGAAAATCACCAGACTCATTCAAGGTGAAAGCCCTTACCTGCAAATGTGTAAAGATTTAGCAATGGATCAGCATGACTGAAAAAGTTGTTTTCTTTTACAGAGGGCGGAGGATTTTCTGCAGCCAGGAAGCCATCAAGTGAGTGCCTGGATAGAAATATAAAGCCTTAACCTGCAATTATTTTGTTCTATAGCCTAATTTAACTGTTTCCCGTTTATCCTCCATCACAAACCCGATATAATTAGTCCTGTTTTATCTTTCACAGCTGAAGTAAGAAGAAGAGCAAGGCTGGTCAAACGTCACTACAAACCAAAGGAGTGATGTGAAACAGAACAAATGCATGATCAGTGCTCCTGGTTGAGTTCTGGTGTATCTGTGGACTAATTCAGATTAATCGTGTGAATCAAGCAATTTCTTTGTCTTAACATCATCCAAGCCAATCTCTGTGTGGTAGGAATGGTGTGTTTTAGTTTTGTAATGAAATTAAAATACTTTTCATGTGAATGTTACATCTTAAAGCCAAAATGTTGTAGTGGAATAAATGGAGGTGAAAGATAAGACATTTTCCAAATGATCCTTTAAAGTTTTTATGTTGTGAAGACATTTCTTAGGAAGACTTTTGGGAGGTTTATAATGAGTTTTTGTATAAAATTATGCTTCTAATATCATGACAAACAGTGTTCTAATATCACTATGCTGTTATTCAAGTGGTAATGAAAAGCAAATTGGATATTTTTTCTCAGTTTTCAAGAAACCTTTTGTTTTGGAAAACTAAACTTTCCTTTGAGTTTCTACCATGTTTTCTACCATGTTTGCATCTAACATCAACAATGTTGAAAAAAAAATAAATAATAATACATTTGTAAATACATATGAAATAGACTTTGTTTCATTTGTTTTTCATATTGCTGAGATATTACCTGAAATATTTAGCAGTAGAGCATATTGTCCCCTAATGAAAAGTTAGATGTCACCAACAAAAGTTATGTCATTTGCAATAATGTTTCAGTTACCAGTGCTTAAAAAGATACCAGTGATTAGAGCATTTACTTACTGTGGATTTATTTATTTAAATTTTCGGATCAATGTTATAATTCCTGTTAAATTATGTCAATGTTGTTTTAAACGTTATTTGTGAAATTGAATTAGTTTCAGACATGGAGCCGATCATCTGAGAATATATTTGGAATTATTTGACATCTATGTTTAATGACTTGATTGATTGATTGATTTACTAATCGGATTTTCTGTAGTAAATCCGATTAGTAACCTAAACTGCTTATAGAAAACATGATTAACTTTTCAGAACTTGATAGCAAAATGCTTTTATATCGTCAACTTCTGGCTGATACATAATTAAACGGGGTAGGCCACGCCCACTTCAGTCTGAACATTTCTCTATCATAATAAATGCTTCTTTGACTAAATTTATATTTCAAAATGGATTGTGTAGCTGATTTTGAAAACTTCACATTTTCATCACTATGTTTATAAGTTAAGGGTGAAATGATGATTGCTAACATGGCCATGATGACTGAAAACAATATAAAATCTGATAACTAAATTTCAGGAAAAATACTAATAATGTTATTGGTTGAATTTTACATGACATCGTTTGGTAACCTGTAACTTATGGCTCGCCACGAAGCCTCTTGTACTTTGTAAACAGTACGTACAAAACTGAAGCTATGAGTATAATCAACATTTACTTGTGTCTTAAAAAATTAATCACACTTCAGTGCTGCAATTAATCACAATCACTATGTCTAATTCTGTGAGTTTCAATTAGAAATATGCATGCAGTTATGGTTATTGCAGGAATGGTGCCCTGGTCAAGCCCTTCCTTCAACCAATTAAAATACTAGCAATTATCTGATTTCCATTTCTTGGGTTCTCTACACCTTGATCATGTAGCCCGTGTCGGATAACTCCACTATTTGCACATTTTTAAAAATTGTTTAAGAAGATGCTTTATTATGTGGTGTCTGTCTCCAACCCAGACAACAATATGACTGAAGAATTACAACATTAGCTTTATTGTGTAAAAAAGGTTTGTAGTCATATAAATCCTGTAGCAAAATATATGACATACCTCCAGTTACACAGAATTGTCGAGACACTTTAGTTCCACAATTGTCTTTGCAACTATCACAATCACACCATAAACATGTAACCATAATAAAGAAATGTCACACATCCTAGCTAAAACAAACTTATGCCAAAATCAATCTCATAGGCTTCATCTAAAGGACGTATTAAAATTGTTCTGTAAGTGGAGAGAGGCGCCATTATGTCATTCTATGTTATAGGAACAGAGAGCAAAACTACCAAGTAAATCTGGAACCTGGAAGTCTGGCCATGATATGTTGGTTTTGCTGATCCTGTGTAATTCCATGTTTATTATTAAAAGCCTCACCAGCAGCCCATTGCATTTTTATAAGAATTTCACTATTCACAGCAGTGACAAGTGCCATCTTAATGAGAGAGCATTATGACAGGTGTCTCTGTAACAATTTTATATATACTTCTAAATAAATAGCTACACATGTAATATACATGATGAACAAGCGGTCATACTGAGTGCAATTTCCATTCAAAGAAATGCATTGTTTTTTTTATTTAATTATTTTTTACTACCACAAGGTACGAGTGTGCAGTATGCATTGTGGCCTCCCAGTTCTCAGAGACATTGCAACCTGTCTCCCAGAATCTGATCCAAAGATTTCATACATTATTTCTCTCCAAGTGCAATTCCAGACAACTTCGCTGTTTGTTCTTCAACTCTAAATTAAAACCAGCCAACCATAGCAGCAAATCAAAAATTTATGGAGCTTGAGGGGAGTCTCTGCTGAAACAAGAGCAAAGTCCAGATTTACTTTCAAATTGATGAACTGTGACTGAAAAGGATTTCCAAATAACCTCAAATGCATGACTTGTGTAAATCGAAGACAGGGGGATTAATTTAATGTGTTTGGGCTAAAGAGATCAAGAAACACACCCCATCATGCTTGATGCAAATAAAGTAGATATATACATAAAAAGACCATAATGACAATTATTTATAATTCAACGTAAATCCACTGATTAAAGATTTCTAATTACTTTTTAATTTTCTAATTACTTATGAATAACTAACGTATATGAGCCTTTGAAAATATTGTACTATTCCTAGTAGTGTTAAAAACATGAAGAACCAAAAAAATGTGTGCAAAGTTATAAAAATCAGCAAAAGAAAAAATTTGTTCATATATATACAGTATATACAGTATATATAATAGTTAATTTATACATGTATATACTTTTTTTCCCAAAATAAAACAAAATTTAATGGATTGAATTTCACTTAAGAAGATTGGCCAAAGGTTTATAGAACCAGTGGTTCCTATGCAGTCAGTATAGTCACCCCAAGAGAGAGCAGTTAAAGTTACTACATATGTAGAGTGGATCCCATCGTGTGTTTGAGAGCAAAACTTGTCTGGGAAAATTTCCCATTACTCAACTATGTTGATGTTTTCCAACTCTGAACAGACAGCAACATCTGCCTACACAAAATCTATAGAGCAGGCTTTATTGTGCAGATGAGTTAACCATTTGTGCCTCTGGCAAGTATTTGTTCATAGAGAGAAGGGAATGTGATCTCTGTCTGTAGAGAGAATGATATCATGCCTTGGAGAAGCCCTTTGGGAACTTCAAGTCTGATGGTGTTTGTGTGAAGCTCCTCTTTAGTACATAATCTAAAAAAGATTCAGAATTTTAATTTCAGGAGATAATTAAAGTTACTCATTTTTATATGGTAAGGTTACAGAAAAGGGATGGGTCTTCATCAGAACATACACAGTAGAGGTGAAGTAATAAAGTTCGACTTTGGTAATTAGTCATTAGCAAAATGATAGGTTCAACAGAAGACTCAATGCATGTCAAAATAAGCTGGGTATACCCTTCTGGACAGAGTAAAGACCTCTAAAAGACTTCTAAAAACTTGCATTGATACAATTGGTCCCAGAAGGTGTTTTAGTTTCACAAGATGAGAATGTCTGACAAAGGGATACTTTTAGTGCATAGATAATAAATGCATGTAACAGCTATTAAATCTAATCTGAAATAGATCAAAGCATACACTCTTGATTCTACTATTGCATGATTTATTGAAAAAAAGATTAACTGCAAACTTAAAAAGTATGAGTAAATCCAAGTACATCCCATGATCCCTGTATACAGAATATGTAATCAATTCTCATTGTTTCCATTGTTGTAATATGAAGTTAGCATAAATATAGGTACATTTAAAACAGTCACATGTTCAGGCTTTCTGAATTGAATAAAATTTGAAATGTTCCATCTTAATTTTGTTTCATAATATAGCAAAGTTAAAGCATTCAGAACTTTGTCATATTGTTTTCTGATTACAGCCAGAAATTTTGAGATATTATTGATGACTAAACAAAATGCAGTGGATTATTGTGGAAAAAAAAACACCGTTTTAAAACCTAAAAGTCTAGTAAAGTGCACTCATGGTTATAGCTTTAATGTAATAAAATATGACAAAGTTAAGCAGCCATGAATACTATCAAAAGGTTGTACATAGGTTTTTTTCCCCCCCATTTAACATATAATTTCTTTTGTGGTGATTATATCCCTATAACATTCACACAGTAGTGAGTGTAGCTTTTTCTTTTTTTTCATTCAGAGCTCTCAAGGATAAAGCTTTCAACACAAACATGATCTCATTAGACTACTATGACAGAAAATATTTTCCAAGTCATCTGAAACAAGGCAGAGACAGGAAAAGGGAAAAGAGCCAAAGCTGAGAACAGGCTGAGTGAGGCTGATTAGGACTGTGTACATCCTCTTACATTTACTCTGATTTGTTCTGTGTAAACTTAGGCTAATCCTGCTGCAGATGTTAAAGTCTTTTGGTTATATGGGGAGCTTTTCTTCAAACTACAATATATAATGTTATATTAGGATAATGATATGTAAATTATTCACCAAAAGCAGAAGAGATGTTAACATTTTAAACTGACCTGCATCTAACATCAAAGCCACAATCAGAATCAGTATCAGAATACTATTTAGTCACAATTTCTCCTATGCTCCTAATTGAAATCCAATGCAACCAACTGCTTTCAGAAATTACCTAATAAGTAAAAAGACAACTGAGTAATTTATCTTCAGTAAACACACCAAGCTGTTAAATAAAGGTCTCAAAGATTTGCTAGAGAACAATAGTAAACAAACAGCGCACACAAATCAAGTCACATTAACGCATTTTCTGATTTCAATCACAGAAATGTACACAAGTACTCTACTACACAGCAAGTTGGAAAGGAAAAGTACCAAAATAATTATACATACCCTTTAAAGTAGACTGTAATTTAGAACTTGTATTCTATTTTTATGAAACCTAAAGAGATTGAGAGACAGCTTTTAGCCAAGAAATTCAAACCACTTTGTGTTAAAAGTATTGCTGACTAGTTGAGAAACTGTCAGAAATCTATGGATAGCTACTTAGAATTTAATTCCCCTGAATTGTCTAGTGGCATTTTCACTTCAGTCAAATTTTCAAACAAGTCCTAAAAAGTACAACATGGCAAACCCATTTTAATGATTTTTTTAAATGTACAAAAATTAGGTTAAGACTTTCTATCATGTACTCCAGACAACATCAGCAAAAGAAGAACTCCCCATTGGGTTTCCTGCCATCTGTGTATCATAGTTGGAATCAAACATCCAACGTTTACAAGTAATGAGGATCAGTGACAAGCAGAACATTATCACTAGTTTATTCCTATTAAACCAGTGAGATCATAATTCCTTGATAGATGTTGCTTTATTTAGAAAATGTTCTTTATGTTGGGACTGGGGGGCATTGTAAAAGAGATAATGCATTTGTCCAAATAAAGCAATTTTGGACAATTCCTATTTTTCTAAGCAAGGTTGACTCAAGTTAATTCTGCTTGGTTTTTGTCCTTTTCTTTGAACAGCAAATAAATTTTGCAATGGCAAAAATAGAAAAGAGGGGCAAAGTTACTGTTGTCACCAAGAAAATTAGAACATCTAAACAATAGTATGAGTACCAAGGCATCCCATAAGCCTCTGTGCGCAAGTGAGGGGCTCCTTTGTGGCGCATCACATACTCTACCCAGAAAGTAGCCTGATCCATGGGTGGCATCGGCTGATCTCTGTGCAAGCCTGAAAGTCTTTGCATGTTTTCCCGGTAGCTGACTTTGTGGAGGAGTTCTTTAATAGTCTTCTCAAACGTGTGACCATTTACATCAGCTAGTTGAATAATCTTTGCTGCTCCTCTTTCCTGCAAACGTAAAAGGTTGTCATATTGGTCAAAGAACAAGGGTATGCCAAGCACAGGGACTCCATAATAAATGGCTTCCTGGACTCCATTTGTTCCTCCGTGAGCAACGAAGACTTTGATCTGCGGATGACCGAGGAGGTCCTTTTGTGGCATCCAGTCCACTATTAGAGTGTTGTTGCCCAAAGTAGAGGGATGCTCCCCTTTGTGCCTCCAAATCACCTGATAATAAAAGGCACAAACAATGTAAATGTTCAGTGAAGGCCCAAATTTGCACAATACAAGTGTAGCATGGCTAGTGCTATAAATCTCTGTACAGCAGAGATTTATAGCAGAAACTTCACAAACTTCTTGATCAGAAGAATGTATTATTAAGTATCTGCTGTCTCTCTTTTTTGGACATTTTCCATGACCTGATCCTAAAACAACTCAAAACCTAAATATGAAAAAGATTATTTTTTACCTTTTGGGGCATCTTGGCAAAAACACTGGCAATTTCATCCGCAACCTCTTTGGGTAAAGCATTGACCAAAGTTCCCAGGGTCATGATGATGACTCCATGTTCTCCAGCACTTTGAACAAACTCCTCCAGGTCCGCTGGTAGAGGCTGTGCAGGTTTACACTGGAACCCTCCAATGTAGACAACATTTGGCATTGTTGGCCGAGGAAAATCAAATACAAAATCTGACCTAAACAACCAAACGTCAGCACCTTGAAGCAGTGAGACAATGTCACACCCACCCTCAATGTATTTATTGCACAAATTAGCATAGAGAGGTCCCACAAGAAACTTTTCCTGAAACTGTATTATACTATAGAAAAAAACGTTTTTCACCCTCTGGATAAAATCCATTTTGTCAGTTAAACCAGATCCATGCACTGGGATGTAAGAGAGGGGTGAAGGTGCCAAAATAAAGTGACCTTCTCCACTTGTAATCCAGCGAACATTAAGGACTAAAGGCAGTTTAAGATATTTAGCTAACACAGCACCTGGACCCATGGCTGGATCAGTAAGAACCAAATCATAATGGGAATCTTTGAGGTTTTTGACCAAAGTCGGATTCTGAAAAATCTGAATTGTAGCATCACACCACAGCAAATGGGCTTCAGTAATCATAGAAAGGAAATCCTTGGTGAGCTTCAAGAAAGTCAAAAGAGAAGCCCCTTCTCGCTGTGCCTAAGGAAATTGTGAAACAGAAAAAAGTGGTTAAAAGCATGACTTCATGAAACACATTTAAGAACAAAAAGTCTAGATTTGCCAATTCAAATGCAAGGTTCATGTGAAATAAATATTGCGATGATAAAACAAAGGACCTAACCATTAAAACATTTCAACCGTTAATGTGGCACATTATATCCTCTGAAATGTAAATGAAATACAAGCTAATCTAGAGTGAGAAACTTAAAAAATTACTTGTAACAACTTGATAGCAAACATGTCCAACCCCCCTGTGCTTTTAATGGGTTGTAACCATCATTTAATTTAAATAGAGCATTCTGTCTATTTTTGTACGTATTTGGCATTAATTATAGAAAATCTGAAAAAACTGTTCAGTTTCTTTCAGCTCGTCTGAATTGATACCTGAATTGACAAGTTCAGGTGTCCAAGTAGGATTTTCTTGACACTTTTTTATTTAAATTTCTTAACTAATGAAATTTAGTTTTGCAGGGAGGTTGCAAATCCTAAAGGATGCATAAGTATTGGTTGAAATAAAGGTACAAAAACAAGATTAATCATGCTGAATGTTTCTTCATAAATTCTGTATGCTGACTGATATGTATTACATGGTTATTTTTGTGTTTCAGTCGGTCATTTTTATACTTTTGCTTATATTTGTTCTTTGTTGGCTGCAAAACAAATTTTGCCTTGGAAAAAGTTCATCTTGACTTTGATAATTAAAAAAAACTAGATGGAAAGTTATCAGAAAGGTCCAAAAACCGTATTTCAAGATTATAATCAGCAGACATGTCTGTTTAGTGCTGGAATTTTAAACGTGACAATAGTCTCTAGTATTTTTAACATGTCTAAGGAGTAAGACTAAAATAATATTTCTCTTTAAAAGAAAACATCTTGGTCTGGAAAAAACTCTCTTGGTCTTGTGGAATATTTTGTTATATGAAACCTAACTTGGGCTTTTAGTCACATTTCCAAAAGAAAGATTATCGCAAACATACTGTGCATAATGAAAACAACATAAACACAGTGAAAAGATGGTGTCGACATCATAGTCTGTGGTCACATTTCTCTTCCGATGGCGCTAGATTTATCTGAAGATGGATAAAATCATGAACAGTTCTTTCTTGGAATGATCTTCAAAGGATCCAGACCTTAACCTGATAGAAAATCCATGAGGGCTCACACAAAGGGCTGTGAATAGGTGATACCCTTGATAATCTGACAGATTTGGAGAACATTTGCAAATACTGGCAACTTGGCTTGGCAAATACTACCAAGTCAAGACAGGAGATGCTGACAGACTTTCACCAACATTTGCTGAAACTGGACCAAAAGGCGGTTCAGCATCAGTAATTGTGGAATATTTGATTTTTCTCCTCCGTCAACATATGTTTGCTTTTCAGTTAAATTGCACAAGATGCATTTCACGGTAAAACCAGAAAACTCTGAAATGATTGATCAAACTTTCATTTCTTTATGTCACAATACCTTAGCATTGTATTTCCCAACCCTGGTCCTCAAGGCACATTGCCCTGCATGTTTTAGATGTTTCCCTGATTTAAGACGCCTGATTCAGATGATTGCAGTTCAACAAAAGCTTGTTAATCAGCCATCAATTGAAATCATGTGTGCTTGAAACAGGGGAACATCTAAATCATGCAGGGCATTGTGCCTTGAGGACCAGGGTTAGGAAATACTGCCTTAGCAGGACAGGCTTTTACATGCAGTATATACATAAACACATACCCTCATATGCTCCTGTAGATATATGTCAAAAAAGTTCTCTAAATCTTCATTCATTTCAATGGTGATGGATGTGTAGAGGGGGGATTTTTCTGGAATGTACCAGCTGGTAGAAGCCCTGATCACACTAATGTTGTGTCCTCTGGAATGAAGTTCTTCCAGTAGTATTTTCATATTAATCCAGTGGCTGCCATCCACAGGGAACACCAATATGTTTCCCCCATTGCAGTGTGATGTCAACAGGATTAGGTGTAAGGACAGTATGATTATACCGGAGAAACGAGTCAGAGCCATGGATCCTACAATGTCACAAACAGAAATAAATGTATTTCATTAGTATCTATACAAATCAAGTCTGGACAAAAGATTACAGCTAAAATTAATTTAAAATGACTAGAACAATAAAAGCTATAATACCCTCAGTTTTCAATTTCAGATGGTTTCTTAATTTACTTACCTAATGTTGGTAAAGACTACGACCGTCCTAAATACCCACACTGACAGCTTGTTCAAGGTAAACCAAGTAGTATTTGAGTTCAAAGTTCAGCTTCAGAGACTATCTGTTCTTTCGCTAGTAAATAAGGCACATACAGTACATGCATAAGTTAAGCTAGAACAGTGGTTTCATCATAGTGAACCAATGACCTCTTTCATAAGCTTATTAGAGTGGGTTATGTAAGATTGAGCTTCAGAAGCAAAAGTGCACAGGCATGTCTGAAGAAAGAAACAATCATTTCATTGTTGAGCCAGGGAGTTATTTTAAACTAGACTTTAAATAGTGTGATTAATTATTGATTATATTGAATACACTGCAGATTTCATGCATGTTTAAAAAATCCTTGGCTCTTCAGTGACTGTCATTTGGGGGTGCCAAACACTTGCTCATACAAAGCGTTGTCTGTTTACCCAAATCTCCACTCTTGGTGCTGCAGTTTGCTGTCGCGCTTTCTCTCCATATTGCGCACCTCCACCAAACAGCTCCTCCAAACTAGGGGCAGCAATAGTTATCAAACACCTGGTGAAGCTATGCATCTGCTGAGATTATCATACAAACTACTCCTTAGTCCTAGGGTGTCAAACTCCAGTCCTCAAGGGCCAGTGTCCTGCAACTTTTACATGTGCCTCTGCTGCACCACACCTGAATAGAATAATTAGGTCATTAGCAAGGCTCTGGAGAACTTATCTTCACAAGCAGGAGGTAATTAATCCATTTCATACCAGTGTTTTGTACTTGTGGCACATCTAAAAAATGCAGGCCCTTGAGGACTGGAGTTTGACACCTGTGCCTTAGTCCATCACTCCTAAGGTTGGCTGTAAATGGCATCATGGAGGAGCATTGTTTTGATGATGTTTTGAAGAAGGAGTGTTAGAAAGCGGAGCTTCTTAAAGAAACAGAGGCCAATTTCAAAGTATGTTGATATCCAGAATCAAATTAATTTCAAGTTATATGTATATCATTTTCATACCAACTGAAGGTAACATAGTTACTTGATTGTGCAGAAAATGGCAATATGTGATTTGAAATGAATAAAACATCCCCTAAGATAAACCTAATATAAGGCTCCATTAATGCTGAGCTGGTTTTCAGTGGATTAGCACTTTTACACTTTGTGATGTTATTGTCAAGACTGGGGGAGGCGGAGATAGGGAAGAGCCAAAATTCAAACAGCAACATGGCATAGTGAAACTTTATTTAAACTTAAAAACTTGACATTTACTCAACTAACAGACATAAAAATGCACAAGAATCCTGCACCAGACAAAGGTAACACTATGAGACAGATGAAGAGGATTTCTGATCAAGTAACGGATTATCTAAATTGACAGGGAGAATGCTGAGCTGAGGAACTTAACAGGAGAAGCAGACTAGAAAGACTGCAAAAATAAAAGCAGTCAGGAAATAAAACCTGACATCTAAAGGATAACAAAAACTTCTCAGCTAGAACATAACAAGACTGATGCATAGGGGAAATGATGATCAAGGCTAGAACAGAAGACAAAGGAGACTAGAATAACAATGAATAAAGACAACACCAGGCGTGAGAACAAGGTAAGAGAGTAAATGAATCAAAAATAATCTAATTTAAGTAAAAGATGACAATCTAAACACAAACGGAAAATAACCTAGAGAAACAAATATGACACAGGGGCAACTATAAATCCCACAGACAAATAAGTTTAATTCAAATCAGCTTTGTTTATATTTTCTGTTCTTTCTTCTGCAGAGCAGAAATCGAACAACAGCAAAAACAGAGAAGAGCACCACAGCTACAGAGGTCATCAAAAAGAGTAGTACATCTAAGCAATGGTATGAGTACCACGGCATCCTGTAAGCCTCTGTGCGCAGGTGAGGAGCTCCTTTGTGGCGTATCACATACTCTATCCAGAAAGTGGCCTGATCCATGGGTGGCAGTGGCTGATCTTGGTGTAAACGTGACAGTCTCTGCATATTTTCCTTGTAGCTGTCTATATGGAGCACTTCCTTAACAGCTCTCTCAAAGCTGTGACCATTAACTTCATGTAGCTGAATAATCTTTGCTGCTCCTCTTTTCTGTAGACGTAAAAGGTTGTCATACTGGTCAAAGAACAAGGGTATGCCAAGCACAGGGACTCCAAAGTAAATGGCTTCCTGGACTCCATTTGTACCTCCATGAGCTATGAAGACTTTTATTTGTGGGTGGCCAAGTAGATCTTTCTGTGGCATCCAATCCATCATTAGAGTGTTGTTGCCCAGAGTAGAGGGACGCTTTCCTCTGTGCTTCCAAATCACCTGATTCAAAATGGACAGATCAAAAACATATGTATATATTTACTATTTGTATTTCAACTTGAACAACAGTTGTCTTCTAAAATCATCCCTTTGTGATTCCTTGGCTGTGCTCATTGGTTTCTTCAGTTAAAATAATAGTGCTGATTGTTGTCATCTTAATGCTATGTTTTTTCTAATCCAAATTATTCCTTTCCTCAGTTTAATCAATAGCCCCTTTGAGATTTTTTTTTTTTTTTTTTTTTTTTACCACAATCCTCCCTTTGATGAATTCTTACACCACATTTTAATCTGGCAGGTTCATTAGACTGTAAATGTTTTTTTTTTTGTTTTTTTTTTAAGAATACTGTTTGGACTGTTGAAACAAATTTATATTCACATACTACAAAATATCTATTTTCTAAACTTTGAAAAGTATGCTAGTTTTCTTCAGTGTGATCATTAATTCAGCAGGAGAGGTTTCATGTCAGTGCATATTCAGGAGCAGATTACAGATTCCTTGCTGGGTCTCCTGTTGTTTCAAAATCCGTCAGTTCAGAAAGATCTGAAAATTGGAGTACCCATGACAACTCCCACAGGCCATTTTCAGCTACCTACTACGAACTGAGCAGCCACAAAGGTAAATCGTAGTCCTACCCATCTGGCTTAGCTTTGAATCATTACTATGAAAAGGGTTTTATCTACAATAGATGTTGCTGATCAGCAACATAGATCAGCAAACAGTCATCTATTGGTTAAGGAGACTTTGTACCATCATAAATTAGCTCTACTTCATTTGAACTATGAAGTTGCTCTTCAAGGTTTTTGTTTAGAATCACTACATTGAAAATGGATCAAGAGGGAGAGACATTGTTTTGAATTGCTGTGGTTTTCATTGTGACATTTGGTCATCACGTCTCCTGTACAATGTGCACCTGGGCAACCCCAATGGTATATGGATGTCTATAGATGTATACTGTGGCAGTAGTGTTGTTAGCGCTGAGTGATCACATTGAACAAGAATAAACAATAAAACCTCGACAATAATTCAGTCCACTCCATCTATAATTTAGATCACAACTGAGACAATTCTGTCTTGTTCTTTCAGCTCAGACCACTTTATGGTTCTTTGATTGCAAAATGAGAAACATCATATTTAAGACTAAGTTTTCTAAATGATGCAGGAATATTAAGGTGTGATAATTACAAATGTTACATAGAGAAAGTGAATGTACCTTTTGGGGCATCTCAGCAAAGACACTGGCAATCTCATGCACAACGTCTTCTGGTAAAGTGTTAACCAAAGTTCCCAGAGTCATGATGATGACTCCATGCTCCCCAGCACTCTGAACAAACTCCTCCAGGTCCGCAGTTAGAGGTTGTGCAGGTTTACACTGGAACCCTCCAATGTAGACGACATTTGGCATTGTTGGCCGAGGAAAATCAAATACAAAATCTGACCTGAATAGCCAAATATCTGCATCTTGAAGCAGTGAGACAATGTCACATCCACCTTCAATGTATTTATCACACATGGCATCATAAATAGGTCCCACCACAAATTTCTGCTGGAATAATATGATACTATGGAAAAAAATGTTTTGGATTCTCTGGATGAAATCCATTTTGTCTGTTAGACCAGGACCTGGGATCACTGGGATATAAGAGAGTGGTGAGGGAGCCAGCGCAAAATGACCTTCTCCACTAGTAATCCAGCGAACGTTGAGGACTAGTGGCAGTTTAAGATATTTAGCTAACACAACACCTGGTGCTATTCCTGGATCAGTAAGAACCAGATCATACTGTGATTCTGTTAAGCTTTTTATCAACTTTGGATTATCCAAGATTCTTGATGCAGCATCACACCAAAGGGTATGGCCCACAGAAACAAAGGACATAAACTTCTTTGTGAGCTTGAAGAACGTTATCAGTGAGGACCCTTCTTGGTGCACCTGAAATAAAAATGAATAAAACTTTAATAACTTTCTGTACAGTTAGTACAAAAACGCACATTGGATCCAACACATACATTTATAATCACTTACCCGCAGTTGGTATTGTATAAACTCAGCAAAGAAGTCCTTCACATCTCTGTCCATTTCAACTGTGATGGATGTGTAGAGGGGGGATTTTTCTGGGATATACCAGCTGGTGGAAGCCCTAATCACACTGATGTTGTGACCCTTGGCATGAAGTTCTTCTAGCAGAATTTCCATATTGATCCAGTGGCTGCCATCCATAGGATACACCAAAATATTCCCTGCATCGCAGTGTGATATGAATAAAATCTGAAACAGGCTGAAGACTGCTAAGAATCCACCCGCTCCTAAAATGGATAAGAAACATTCCTCTGTGAGTTTTCAGGAAATGTATTACCAGAAACTCAGATATTTACCAACTTATAACAAATTTAATACAAATTGAATAAGCGCGGCAATTGGTTATATCACATCTTATTGAAAATGCAGAATTTCACACCACAAAGAGAAAGTGAGTAAAACCCCTAACACAAGACAATGATCATAGTGACATTTACTCACCCATATTGAAGTAGGTTAATATTAGCCTGACTTGCAAGCAGACTGACTGTCTATCTCTTATAGGAGACCTTTGAGTACAAACACCAATAAAAGAGATAACAACTGTCACAAGGTAAATGAGTTACAAGTAGTACACACACTACAAGAAGCTGCTTTAAATTCTTCGAAATTAAATGAATATACCATACAACAGTCAATTTATTATTATTGGAAACCAAACCAAGATTTAGTTTTACAACTTAATGTTGAAATTAATACTTACTTTAATATGTGTTTGCTTTCATAATTGGGAACAGTTATGAATTTAAGGGCAAAAACAAGGTTGTTTTGACAGTAAACAGTTTGGAAATTTACATTTACAGCGTACATTGTTGGATTTGTGTTTAAAATTAGTTTTATTTTTTATGCGTTTTGCATTACAAACAGGCAGACCTTTCAATATTTGGATTCTTGGTGGCTATTATAAGTTAAAGAAATGGAGAAAAAAAACTTTTACTTACAGCATACATTGTTGGATTTATGATTAAAATTTGCTTTATTATTAAACATTGCATATTACAAGTCTATAATTTTTATCAGACAAATAGAAAAGAGCACCTCTGTGCGTGTGCATGTGTGTGTGTGTGTGTGCGAGCGTGTTTGTAGTTTGTACGTGTGTGTGTGTGTGTGTGTGTGTGTGTGTGTGTGTGTGTGTGTGTGTGTGTGTGTGTGTGTGTGTGTGTGTGTGTGCATTAGGGACTGGAGGTGGTGGGGGCACATATGTCATAGAGGTGATGACATTTCCCTGAAGGTGGAAATGATCATCTCAGCCTGTTGCAGCAGGATCCTGCAGCTCACGGATGATGTCCTACAGAATAAATACACATCTCAAAGTGAAAATGATGAAGCTTCCCTCTCCTGTGCCAACTTCTTTCAGTATGTGATAGTTTATTTAGGAAATGTCACGTTCTTCATTCTTCACTTGCATTAGGATAAAAAAATATCTGTGGTGCAAACCTGCAAGCTTTATTGCATTTAATGTGAGAGGCAAGAACCCTCTATTGAAGTAGTGGAAAATCTCCAGCAGGAGGTAAACAAAATCACACTAAAGTAGAATATTTAATGAAAACAGGGAGAATAAGCTTAACAAAAAACTGAAAGTTACACTGCAGAAAACACAGGAGACATGATGGCAATGGGGCAAACAAGAGCATAAATGTCAAGCATGGTAATGTCAAGCATTAATTTCCCTTTGGGATCAAAAAAGTATTTCTGAATTTGAATTTAAATTTGTGAAAAATCTGACAGGTTAGTGTAATCAAGTGAATGTGAAACAGCTGTGGGGGAGTCTTAAATTTGAGCGAGAGCTAGCTAGCACAAAATAACATCAATATTAGGTAAACAATATTTAAACTAAATATGATGAAACACCAAATTGGAAAGAAGTACAAGGTCTAATGGAAAAGAAAAAGCTGCCCAGTAAGAGAGTGGTGAAGGAACCATCACAAAGTGACATGTCACTTATCCATGTCAAAAGTTATCAGAAGACCGTCTTGCCAGCAGACTGACAGTCATTCAGGAGAGCTTTGAGTTCAAATTCCTGTAAGAGAGATAAGCCCTCTTACCAAGTAAATGAGTTACACATGGCACCTGACACATAAAGTTGGGTCAGAGATTTATGAATAAATTGCTTTTGCTACTTTAAGATCTGTAAACATTGATATACCATAATTTCTGGTCTATTGAGGGCCCCTGAATACAAGCCACACCCACTAACCTTAAAAAGAAGAAAAAAGTCTATATATATAGACTTTGTTTAGAAGCGACAGGTGTCCATGTTTTAACGTAATATATTTATGCAAAAAGGGTTTTTTTACTTTTAATGAAATACTAAATATGTACCATAATTTTTTTTTTGTTTTATGAAAAGTGACTGAAAAACGGCTGCCTTAAAAAAAGGAAATATCAATTATCACTATCTTCCTCTTTCTCCTGCACACAAAAACTACTAAAATTGTTTTTTTCAGTGTCAGAATTGAAAGCTAAATGTTTCTAGGATCAAATGTTTTTGACACCACTGCATATTTTTACATATAGATTTTAAATTGATGTTTAATTTAAAAAAATAAAAAGGCACTATAGTGTCAAAAAGGGCCCATATCGTTTGTCTCCTTTTCGTCGTCACAACAGGAGGAAGCAGGTTCACACTTGCCAAAAAGGTCATCCTGCTATGCAGTCTATATCTACAGGCTCTGTGTGTGTGACTGGTGTAGTGCTTTTGCCATGTCTGTAGGACTGTTCTGCTATCCACAGGCTCTTTTAGTCCCTTAACCTAATTTAATTTGTCCTGATGTACTTACCCAAGACCAAGTATTTCATTAAATTAGCACTGCAGCTCATTCAACCTGAGTCTTATAGTTTGGGTCATAGTCTTTTATTGCAAAGATTATTTTGTAAGGTATGACTCAAGACAGGAATATGTTTCTTTGCACCATTGTAGTCGTCGAGGCATAAAATTGACAACCTCATTAAAACTCAAAGGATAAATCAAAGTCAAATGTCTTAAAACGTAAAATAAATAACATGCCAAAAGCTGCTCCGAACTTACAAGAAGGGTTTGATTGCATCTTACTTCCCTGGTTAGTTTCTATTGTGAGGTTAAAATATTTCTAGTTTAAGTAGCAGAACATTAATTGCTAGACAACAAAGAAATGAAGGATCATGTTCTATATTTGAATGTTCTTGACTATTATACTTAGTAGCATAATGAGACTAAAGCATTCCAGTTTGTTTCACACAAATTTCATGGTGTTTCTCCTTAGCAATGAGGGTCATCGACATTATAAACTGATTGTAGACCTTTAAAAGTTCCAAGTCTCTCCTGGCAAGGTAAAGACACTGACCATATATCCGTTTGTTACCTCTCACTTCCTTAAGATTTAAGGATTTTTTTCAAGACAACTTGAACACACTGATTAACTGAAGGTCACATTGAACAAGCAAAAGACCCATCTTTCAGCTTTAAATAATTAACTCTTTTCAAATAAATTGGTAAAAATTTGACTTACATATATTTTTGTCTGTGGCCCTTTTCCCCATCTTTCCATCCAGTTGAGATGGGGGGGAAAAAAAACAATATGTTTATAGATCCTTAAGATTTCAGATGAATGACAACCCCAGCCAAGACTTATTCGTTTCTTCTCTGGCAGTGAAGAGACAGGTTTTAACATGATGCAAACTACATTTTGTTTCAGAAAATGGTTTAAACCAAGTTGCTTTTATTGTTTCTTTGCAACAATTATGAGAAAAGGAACAGATCTGATTCATTGTAGGTTTTGGACCAAATATTGACATCATTTTTGGATCAGATATCAGGCTGAGGTCATGTACATAATTTCATGAATGAAATATAAACAGATGTTTCATATATATCAATGGATGTATGTGACAAAAAAATACATATGGAACTTGTTACAGAAACCCGCTTAGTGTTTCTGTAACAAGAAACACTAACCTTGCATCGACAAGGTTAGTGTTTCTATTAACACTATTCTATTAAGATAATTTAGTGCTAAGTGAAAGAAAATCCAAGTTGTGATTGTTTTCTTCTTTTTTTTTTTGTTGGTGCTAACAAAAAAAAGTCCAAGAGTGGTGAAATATATTTTAACTCCTTACTGTGATTATAACTGAAAAAATAACTTCATTAATCTTCCTCAGATATTTACAAAAAAGCAAAAAGCAGCTTCAGCGACAAGAAGGAGACTAACAGAATTACAGAAAGAAAACTTGATTATTTCAAAGTTGCCAACCTTAAAGTGTGGTAAACAATAAAAGATTTTGAAATGGTAGTGACCTTTTTGATGACTTTAATACCATTAAGCAATATTTACTTTAAAAGTAGTTTTGAAAGATCACCATCATAATGTTGACCTCAACTTGGCAGATATAGATTACCAATAATTTGATGTAGTCAAAGTAAATATTAGACTTGCAGCTCATCAGCAAACTAATCAAAATACCAATGGAAACATGCATAGAGCTAGTATTCAAACATGAGAAAAGTTAGAAACCTGCAAAGAATAACAGGAGAGTTGAGCTCACATATATCTGTGACAATCTCCAAAAGTGATCAATACAGGTTTATGGTTTATTTTATTAGATCCTCAGAAAACAATTAACACTAATCAATATTTCCTGGCTAGCAATAAGCTAGCCAGGAAAAGGGAATCTTCCATTTAGTAACAGGACCTGTTTACTTTGTCCTGTTACATCCTTCATGTGAATATCATCTAGTCTTTTACTCACCTGGTTTCTTAGGGAAATGATAGATTTTTTTTTAAAACACGACATTATTTTCTTTTTTGAAGAAAATACTGAATCCTGATTTTGAAGCCACCAAGGCTCACCTGTCAAACCTAATCAAACTCTTTTTGCATTGCGTTTTGTTCTGTCTGTTTAAATTGTGTTGTGTCTCTGCTGATGGTGGTGCATTCGGCAGTTCTTTTGTTTTGCTTAAAAAAGCTTGAAAAGATTCTTGAACTTCTCAAAAATGACAGTAATCTCTTGACAAACTTTGAAAGCAATCAATAAACTGGAGAGTTCAAATCACATCTGTGAGGCGTCATGCAACATACATTTCCTTGTGATAAAGTTTAGTAAACAACATAATACATTATTATACTTGAAAATGTGTGTGTTTGCCTGATTGCATCCACATACTATCTTCAAATTCTGGAAAGCCAGAATGTTGAGTTCTTCAACAGAAGGTCTGACTGAGAAATTTAAACAGGACAGCTCGTCCTCTGCATGTTCCCACAGTGAAATCCTACTTACTATAAGCAGAAACTCCATCCCCATGCTACAGAGAAACCATTGTTACCCCACTCCCACTGCAGTCTGTACTTTGTCAGAACCTGGTAACATGTCAAATCATTTTTACATTTTAGATGTGAATAACATTTAAACATTTGTTTTGCACTCAGATTGAATCTCACATTCCACCTCTGGATATAATAACACCAGTTTCTAATCAGACTCCATATGTTACACGTTACATGGGGGGAAAAAATATATGTATGTGCTCTTTGTCAAACATTTTTCAGGCAGTAGCAAGAAGATCTCACACAACTATGAAACTGACTATTCAATCCACATTGTGATCTTACCTTCCTTTTTACATTTGCAATCTTTACAGAGAGTTACACAGCTCAACATTAAACTTCTGATCATTCAGTGATGATCCCCTCCCTCTCCACTTGGAGAGGGATGAATCAGAGTTTTCCAAAGGAAATGACTCGCTTAAAGGCAGAGATTGACATATCTGACTCTTTGATAGACACAGAGCAGACTAAGGAGTGGCCCCAGTTATCTTGTCCAAGCTGAGATAAGCCACATTTTCTTAAGCTGAACAAGAAAAATGCATCAACATGGCTAATATAGTAGACGGTTTCCTGACGGCAAAGACAGCAAGCTGCAAGAAACAACAAAAAGAAGATATTCAGAAGCAACCGCTTGTGTTTACATTAAAGTGTGAAGCAAACTTGCTATGACACTTTTAATAACATCTTGTATCCAAAGATCTGGTTTGCATGAGTCTTGATGTGGATAAAAAGTGAAGTGTATTTAGTAGAACATCAGTATTTGTTATGTTTAATACATGTGTTGCTTTTGATGTGTCACATGTTTTACACAGCCTGCTCATTGGGTGTACATTTCATTCTGTTCAAGAATGAAAATTCAATCCTCTATCTGTACTGTACGAGTGTTGAAATTTTTCAACAGGCCCAAAAAGTTGTGTGTATTGCAATGTGAAATAAATGCATAGGAAGATGTTGCTGGAGTGATATTAACTTATAGCTTGATATCCGAAAAGCAAGGCAGAAACACAACAACTTGTTAGGGATATAAGATTCAAGAAGACAAGTGAATTAAAAATGTACAATAATTTGGCATGCATAGCCATGGAAAAAGCTGTAGTTCTAGCTTGACATACAACAGTGATTAATATTAGAACCTCTGATGAGCAGTGCATTGCACTTTTGGAAGTGGACCAAACTACACAGACATTACACAGTCTTAACAGCTGCTTGCTTAGGCAGTTTCACAATAAGCTGTCCATTATAATTTCAAACTTTTCCTTTCATAGTCAACACTGTATGGGACACTAACTTGTCTGAGCTATGCTCCACTTTTTTGTTATTTATTTTGCTTATATATAACCATACTTACACATACTTTTAAAGGAATTTGTGTGTCAGAAGATGGATGTGGGTCTCAATGCCTTTTGTGGTGTTGATTTGTGCAAAACCACAACTAAAAAAAGGTAAGGATGCCCCAGAGGGAACCGGCTTTAAAATCCTTGAAGACCTGACTGTGTGCTCTCAGTCAGGCTGACTGGCACTGCTCATTAGGATCTCCAAAGCAGCAGAAAAGCAACAAGTATAAACTGGCTTTCACTAAAAGAGATGGCTACAGCATGAATGAATGCTATATTTTTTTTAAAAATACGGCTTTTTTTAGGTGAGGTGGCAATTTAGTAGTGAGAGCAACCAATTTTAGTAAAGCTGGGGTTTTGTGAGTTTGCTGGTCACTCATATTCAATTATGTATTATCAAGAAGGAAAGAAATCAGGTACATTCATGACAGGTTGCCTGTACATCCCAGAGCCTAACAATATTGAAAGATAAATCGATTGACACATGTTTTGGAAATTGGAAGAAAGGTGTATCTACCTGAAGAAAATCAAGGCAAGCGTAGAAGGAACACACAAAGTCAGCAGAGAAAGGCCTCAGGTAAGACTTGAACCAGCCACCATCCAGCTGTCAGTCTGCATTGTTAACTGTCAAAGGACCAGTGCATTTATGCAGGTTCCTGAACTACTTTCCACTGTGCAGATAAAATAATCAGACATCATCCCACAAACCTCACATAAATCAAGTCTATGCCTTCTCTATTTAGCTGTTTTTCCTGTCTCTTCCCCATGACAGTCCTCTTGAATGTGCTACATTTTAGAGACTTTGAGTTAATCCACGTCAGTGGTTTTGGCTTGCACTAAAAGTGGATGACTGACAACTCAAGTGCATTCTCACTGGGCTTGCTATGAAACATCCCAGGCTGAACATACAGTGCATTAGGCGCAAAATAAACTTACCCCACCATCACACCACAGCAGGTAAAGCAACATGAACAGATGTTCCACTGTTGTTCTGCAGCCTTATATCATACAGTCTTATTTACAGGAAACTCATTTGAAAACATTTACAGACATTTACTTTAAGAATAACATTCAGCCCTGGTGATGTCAGCAGTGGCACTTTTTTCACTGCCAGGTGTACTAAACAACAAAGGATCTGATTCCAACAAGTTTTCTTGCTAGGGTTTATTCCGCAGTCTCATCCAAAATCACAGACTCCCTTGTCTTTTTGCTTTGTGCAGCAACATTACAAATGGACCCAGTTTGTTCCTTAACACAGTTTCCTCACCTGCTCCATTACTGCGCCTTGGAACTGTCAGTGCTGCAGTGAGCTGCCATCTGGCCACAGGCCAAAACAATATATATTCTACCTCTCCAGGTGCTGTACAGTCATATAAGTGGAACTCTAACATAATGTCAATGTTTATTCTTCTTGGGTAGTCGGGTGTGGATGCCAACATATCTTTTTTTTTTTTTTTTTACTTAGATATTTTCACTGTTCCTGAAAGTGAAAAATGACTTGAGTCTTCATCTTTGCAATTTGTGTGATGTCTTGTATTAATATAGTCACATTCTTGAGTCTAACATTTCTTTCCCTTTTGCTATTGCAACTGTACAGTCTAATTGCAACAAATAGACTGTAAAATGTCCTCATTCATCTCAGATAGAGATTAGGTCAATAGAATGTAATTACAGTATCAGAATCAACAATGAGATAACATGAATTAGAGCGCATGGTCTTGTGTTGATAGAGGTTAGATGCCAAATAGATTTTGTAAAGTTTTTATGGCTCTTTTAACATTTAGTAGAATATTTAAAATGCAAATGTGCAGGCTGCAGATTATAGAATTTCACCAAAAATGATAGAACTGGCTGCCCATTATCACCTTTTTCTGAGATATTGAAAAGAAGAAAATGCATAACAGATTTTTAGTTTGGTCATGCTATATCTATTACATTTTTAAGTCTGTTTGAAAACACAAGTAATATCATTGTCTTTAAAACAGTATGAGATGAGTTTGTTTTCATTTTAGTCATTACAGTCATCTGCATTAATTCATATTCAATAATGTACAATTTTATTTAAAAAATTCTATATTACAATAACTTAATTTACTAAACATGTCTTGATTGATTATTCAAAAATGTTTTCAAACAATTCTGTTACTTTGAATTTTCTGCTGACAGCTAATAAAATATGACATTTAGGATAGGATCATTAAATCAGCTCAATAAAAAAAAACATTTTGATGAAAAAATGTGGTCTTAATGAAAGTATATTAAACACCTTCTTTAAGCTAGTTATTAATCTGACAATCTTTAAGGTTCAAATAATCTGACATAATAGTCTTGTGTGACACCTATTCTAACTTATTTTGTGTATTGAGTGAGAATATTTCTTTATGTAAGTCTTGAGCAAAGCGTAACTGTATAAAAACAGTTTAGTGTCCATGTGGCCCGTTGCCTCTGATTTTTTAAGTGTACAGTGGACATCATGAACACTCACACTTTAGAGCCTTGTCATGAGTTCCATTTCTGGTGCCTTATCCAAATTATCTTTGCCTACTCAGATTACAAAACCACCCATCTGCCAGGGGACATTTTGACATTCGGTGACTTATCCTGCTGACACAAAACATAAAAAAAAAATCTACATTAAGATTAATTCTCAAGGTGAGATGTAAGGAGATAGCTAATTCAACACTACTATGATCAAACACATCAATCACAGTACAACATTTTCCCTGAGAAAGACTTCACAACAAAATCAAATCTCAAAGTATGCGGTTTGTTCAGAATCCACTGGAGCAAACTGAAAAAATTCCAAAGTCGTATTTTAATATCCCAAATTCCCACGTTTCTT
This sequence comes from Alfaro cultratus, assembly GCA_903066825.1. Classification (NCBI taxonomy): domain Eukaryota; kingdom Metazoa; phylum Chordata; class Actinopteri; order Cyprinodontiformes; family Poeciliidae; genus Alfaro; species Alfaro cultratus. The sequence continues at coordinate 18,635 of CAEFZX010012220.1, read as the reverse complement.
TTGTGGTCATTCAGAGGGCTTGGTTCTTTTGGATGAAATTATAATTTATTTCGGAAGGAAGACATGACCCTAAAGGCCTGTGCTAACTGGACTTGATCAGACTTCATTTGTTTGGCTTCCTCATTGTACACACTCCGTTACTATGAGTGATGTTGCAGATGGAAGAACCACAAGTCAACATCTGCAGAAACCAATAGCAAGCCATATGGTTTGATTTGTTACACTCTCACCCTTGCAGATTTACTGATTTACTGGCGTTTTAGCAAACACCTCTTCCTCTGTCTTAGTTAAATCTGGCTCTCTGGAGAATATCTACTGTAACAATGACTTTTTAACGACTCACAGCTTTCACCTTATAAAATTTAATTGATCTAAAAATGTAAAATAATATTTTCTCATGTAAACACTTTATTCCTTTTGTGGTACAATAGAGTCACAAGCACTCACTCAAACTTTACTGTCCCAAATTGGATTTAAATTTATGATTTACAACTTTAAAGACCGAGAGTGCAAGGGGAAAAAATGCTAATCCTAACAAATAAGTCAGTAAGTACATTAAACTGTCGTTAGTGGAGCAATTGCAGTTCATCACTCAGAATAGGATACAAAACTCATGTACCCTATGGCTGTTAGTATTCAACCTGAAATTAATACTATTTCTTTAGATAAATCTTTTTTTTTTGTTTAATACAAAAATCTAGACTGTCTCAACCCTCCAAAATATGAAATATTTAAAATAAACTTACTTTTAAAAGAATAGTATTTTTTTAAGAATCCTGAGGTAAAATGCACAGAGCTTTACTTACTAGTGAATATTATTCTTCCCAGGACTTTGACATTTTAATTAGATGGTAAAACTACTGAAAATTTTTAATTTAAATCTATTTTCTGAATAAAATTATGCTTTTTCATAATTTTATCATGAAAAAGCATAATAACTGAACATATTTAAGAAGCAGTAAGAAAATTGCTGACGTTACTAAGATGCCACTCTGAGCATGAGTAAATGCCTAGCCTTGTTTGTCATGGTAACAGTTGGTTTTAACATTTTAATCATTTGATTAAAATGTTAAAGATCAATTGATCTTTATTTCTATTGAACATTTAAAGAATGCCTTCATGCCTTGTGTCACAGTTTGATACAACATATTTTTATTTCACCTGGTCTACTGTAAACACTAAAATCTAACAACACTCTGCCACTGTAAGTTGTCTAATGAGTGAGTTTACTTCACCACTTTGTAATATAGTCTCAGCTGTTTTGTGAAGGCTTCAAATGTTTGTTAGAGGACATCACTTTAAACCCAGGTTAGTTTATGGATATAAGGTGACAAAATGTTTGCTTTTAAAAAGCACTGTGGGCGTGCCGTGGTGGCGTAGGGGATAGCGCAACCCACATTTGGAGGCCTTGAGTCCTCGACGCAGCCGTCGTGGGCTCGACTCCCAGACCCGGTGGCATTACCCCTTACCCCATTCCTGTCAGCCTACTGTCAAAAAAAGTGACACTAGAGCCCACAAAAAGCCCCCTGGTGGGGGAAAAAAAAGCACTGTATGTTTTGCTCTAGAAATTCTCAAAGCAATTTTTTCTTACACATAAAATCTCCTACATCTAGCTTGTAAAACAACTTATCAACTGTAGACCAAACCACACAGATGTAGTCAGATAAAATGTATGCCTTCTATAAATCTTTGAAACAAACCTGCACATGGCAGAAATCCTTTAATCCATGTGACAGAAGTACCACAACTGGTTGCGTGACAGTGGTCACACCGTTCATGACCTGCTAAGCTTTCTTACAGTAGAGGTAATGTTTATATGACAGAATAGAGGTCTGTTTACAAAGCTAACCAAGCTTATTACCACAGCATGTTTTATTGCTCAATGTCAGAGTACTGTGCCAAATAAAAACCACAAGAACAAATGTAAAACAGAGGTATACAGTAAAATTGTTGCTTTTTTGCTATTAAATGTATAACATGCTTTTTTACTTTTGTAGTCTGTATCCTTGGAAGTTTCATACAGCCATACAACGAGCTTGCTTGCTTTACCCTAAACACAGACATCTGCAGGTTGAATTTCCAAGTCTGAGCCAGCTCCTACTCGAACAGAACTCTTGGAGGAGTTTTCTGGCAACATAAAGATGAAAGCTGGAATGCTATTCGAGTATCACTGAGTTCATATGACATATTGGAAGACGTGAAAGACACTGCTGGGAACGTGAATATTTCGCTGAGCATTTGAGTTTTTCTGTTCCATATTTGTTACTGGGTGTGTTGAAATCTCTGTGAGAAAGTGTGTTTTTCATTTCAGAGTTGTATTTTGTATCTTGACAAGCTCCATCAGCAGTGTCATAATCACCTGCAGTAATTCATGTTTCCACTTCAGAAGGCCTATGTGGGGAATCCTGCTTATTAAATTTTACACTGAGCCAATTCTTATCTGCAAAATGTCACCACAGCAAAGAACAGAGGAGAAACACTTAGATGTTAAACTGGGAATATGCATAGTGTGATGATAACTATGGCCCTGAATCTGTATCAGAACTTTTAAAACAACAGAACTCTGAAGATAAAACTTGTATAAAAATGTTACTAGTTTGTTGTATCATCGGTTTTGCTCCCAGTCGAAACTCAAACTATGCTCCCAATTATTTTTACAGCAAATAATCATTGTGGCTTTGTGAAACATTTCTTTTGACAGTCACTCTCAAGGTTGCCAACTTTTAACAAGACAGTGACCTGAGCCTCCCCAGTAGTGATGCCAAAATCCATTTTCTTTTTGTAGAGATTGTTGGAGCAACATCACAGTAATATCTAGAGAACAAAGAATGTCAACACTTGCACCTACTTGTTCATGTGGAGTATCTCTTTTGTACTTCGTGCATCTTTTTTGATTTTTAAGAATAATGTGTTAAACTCTCTCTTCACATTTCTTAAAGGCAGATTTATAATGAACAAAAGCAAATAAATAATTCCTATCCTTAATAAAAGGTAAGGTATTGCACATGCTTTTCAAGCTGAAATCAGATGTTCACATACATATATTTTTAAATCTGACCAAACTTTTCTTGTTTTAGGTCAGTTGGGATTACCAAAAGTATTTTTGCTTGATACGTGCTAAAATGGTGGGCAAAATAATCTTTGTTGATATATTTTTATAAACTCTTATAGGCAGAATTTCTTCTGAACTGTTTGACTTGGGTCAAACTTCTTCTTGAGTATCCTTCATAAACCTTTCACAATACTTTGCTGGAAACTTGGCCTATTCCTCCAGACAAAACTGTTGTAACTGAAATAGATTTTTAGGTCACTTTACTCGTACACACCTTCAGCGCTGACCGAAAATTTTTTATGGGATACCAGGGTTTTGCGGTGGCCACTCAAACATGTTAACTTTATTGTCCTTAAGACACTTTGCAACTAACTTGACTTGTTGCTTAAGGTCTTCTATTATGAATACCCACTTGTGTCCAAGTTTCAACTCTTGGCTGTCCTGAGGTGTTGTTTCAATATTTCAACGTGGTGTTCTTTCAGTCAAGCATTTTTTGAAAATTGTTAGTTTATTAAATAAAAATGAACTATTTCATTAGTAAGAAATTATATTAGGAACATCCCAACCGTTCAAAATCAGAGTTTCAAAATCAAACTCTGTACAATCTTATTGGAGCTCATCTGCGTGTATTACAGATGATATCATTTTAGTCAGCTTTCTCAGTAAAATTTTTCTTTGCCTATTAAATGTACTCTGCAACCATGTGTTTATAATATAGTCAAACCACTGCCTCAAGTTTACTCCTGCTTATGGCAAGGATACCCTCTGGGATTAACATCTGGACTGTGTTGTGGCCACTAGTTTCGTGAAAACGTTTTTTCATGGGTCTTTCTCGAGCTGATGCTGATGAATTCCAGCATAGTTATCTTGGAATATACTCACAGAATTGGAGAAGAAAGACATCTTTTGCTGGAAAAACCTGGTTATGGAGTCAGTTCAAACAATGTTTATTTCATTTCTTTGGCACCAAACATTGTTGAACCTAAGACTGAACAACTAAAACCAAAAACAGTAGACTGCCTTTATCTGCTTCTCACTTCATTCTAATGTGACCACCATTCTGTAGCAGGGTAGACTAATTTTACTAATTTTACAGTTTTCTGGAATTCAGGTTTTAATTTTCTCATCAAATGAAGTCTTTCTTGAACTGGATATCGTGATATATATTTTATGGAACTGCACAACTGATTAGTCTTATTGTGTTGAGTTATTTGTTCCATGAGCATCTTGAGATACTTAGTTTCTCCATTATTAAATGCCAAAATATTTTTCTGTCTTTTCTTATTGGATTTATATGAACGTTAGCGGAATCAACGTTTTCTTCTCCCACAAGTACTCTTCCATTTTTTTATATATTCTACACTCATTACAAAATCTTATAGTTTCAACTATGTTCCTATGTTTAATTTTTCCTTATATCTAATGAGACAAAATCTCAATAATCACTATAAAACAGAGCATAAACATGCTGTCATTAGCTTAGTACTTCAGCAAAACTGCTCCATGTGCAAAATGTTGTCAGCACGAGCAAAACTTGAATTTGTTGACAATTGTATGCTTTGAGTCAGATGCATGCCTGCACATCAAACTCAATTCTGCAGAAACACTTACTAGGACAAAAAAAGCTCCTGCATAAAAAAGCTGTAAGTAGAGAATTAGGGTAAAGTCTGTAAAAACCTGACCCCTCCACCAGCCCAAAGATGCTAATAACATAATTATATGCATTCATATACACAGTGAAAACTCTCTTACCACTACCACAGAAGCTAACACCTGCAGTCTTCCTTATCTTTCCTCCTGTGGGTACAGCCAATCAGCCACAAGGAAAATAAAAGGCACTTCTAGATTGGCTGCTTTGCAAATGCCAGCCTATAGCATGTGAAGTAGCATCATAGCAAGGTATTTCAGCTTCTCAAGATGCATTTTCTTTAAACTATTTCAAACACGCTCTTCTAAATAATCCATGAATAAATACACTTTCTGCAAATAATTTGAAATAACGTCCCACATAAAAATCTACCAAAAGGTGAATCCACAAATACTGAAGTGTCCTTAAATGGGGTCTTCTACTTTCCTTTAGTTGGCAAACTTTGAAAAGTGGGTTATTTATTAATACTTAGGAGTTACTATGCTAAGGGTTTGAATAACTCCAATGTAAGTTCAGTTCATTCAATAGGCAACTTCTATTGTATACTACTGTAAAGCAATTCATCATCCTTATGTGTTTTTACTTCACCTTCTACCTTCAGAGAACTTACTGAGACTAAAATAATGGCTTACTGTTTCTTTTCAAAAAGTGATTACTGTAACCAAAAGACGATTACTGTAAAGTTTTAACACTTTAACAAACATGGAAGCAGACATACATTGATTTTTGAATTGTTTATCAGTGTGTCGAGATGCATGTGTTTTCAGGGTGCAAGTAGTGAATACTCACGTTTGAACAGGTCACTGGGATGAACTCAAATAAGCACAAAAGTCAATCAATCACTCTAACACATTTCTCTTCGCCAGTAATGTTTGTGAGTGCAGGAACTTGAAAGTAACCTTAAAGTAGTGCTAAATCAAATTAAATCCAATACAGATGTTTGGCTGTGACAAGCATCCCCCAAGGAGAAGAAGAGCACACCCAAAGCTGTTAGAGGTTGTACTGCAAAGTTGTAGGTATGAATTTATATATTTTATCAAGCTGTAAAGTAAATTTATTGCAGATATAAACATTTCTGGGTGAAATTCAGAAAAAAGTATTTTACAGACAGTCAAAAGCATGTAAAAGAAAAATATTTATAAAAACGTTTCCCTTATAGCCACAGCTTAGTTACATTTATTCAGCCTTAAGCAGTTTTCTTTGGAACAAGCATGTGGTATTTTGTCTTCAGACAAAATCTGCATGAATTATCAAAACTGTAAATCAGTTCACAGTGTAATAAAACTCCTTTATATGCTTGATCTCATAGCAGTCTCATAAATCATCACTTCAAGTAGAGATGGGCGAGACATGAGAGGAGAAGATTTTGATGAAAGCGAGGTCAAAACAGTGATTTCACTGTGCAGACAGTTGTGAAGCTTGGATAGCGGAAAAGACTGCATTTCCAGCTGCCTCTGGCAACAAAATATCAGGCTCTCGGTGAGATCTGACCCAGTTGTTAAACAGTGGATAGACATGCTCAAACCTAACCCTCCACTTGAAGTTCCCTCAAACAACTATAAGTGTTAAAAAGCTATTGCTTCACCTTCTGAAATGCCAGTATTTTTAAGATGTGAGCTCGTTCAAAGTAAGATTTCAGCCTATTTGAAACAATCTAATTTTTTCTGTGAATATTTCATAAAATTCTTAATTTTTTTTGCCAGAAGTTGCAGCAGTGTAAGCAAACACACACAAGCCTATTTACTTTTTTTTTTACCTTCTACAGACAAGTGTTTGCAAAAACTACACGTCAGCTATAAGACTGAATACTTTGCATAACTACTGCAGTAGTTACAATGGACAGACCAAAGCAGAGGGATTAATAGATCAGTTGGTGCATTCATGGTTTGAGGTACCAGAAATTCAATGACTAACAAATTTTAGGCCATAAAATAACAGAACACAGAGTGAAGAAGAATTCAGCAGACAAAATTACTTCTGCTACATGTATTTTTTTTTTTTTTGTTCGACAATGATCATTTGTGAAGTGCACAATGTGCCCAACAATATTAAATGTTAAGAAAATTATCAGGTTTTATAATTTTATAAATTCAGTTAATTTATAACTTGCATGGGCCTGTCATACATGTAACACAGGGGTTTATAAATCTCACCGACATTATGAGATAATTTTCTGTTTTTAGCTTTGATGTTTTTTTATATTGACAAAGCTATTTTTTTCTCTACTAAACTCAAACTGAAGTATAGTTATGGTTTCTCTTTGTGGGTTCAAGATTAATAAAAAACTACTAAACAAATTCTAAGTACAATTGTAACATTATTTTGTAATTGAACCAATGTTACTACTATTATTAGAACATGTATTAAAACTATTCTGAAATAGAATAAGTTTTCAAAAATACATTCATACACAGAAAGGTTATGCTATGACAGGGGAGGAATCATAAAGAGTGTGACTAATGTGAAAATAAAAGCAAAGGTGTGTGATGGTATACTTCTTTCTCGTATATCTAAATCCTAAAACCACCTTTAGACATTAGCTCATAACCCATATAAATTGTTCTAAATCAAAGAAACCATTTAGTCTATGTTTTGGCTAGACTCATAACAACCTTCCTTGAATTGAAAAACTGTTTTCAGTAAAAGCATTACAGTAACATGATTCGTGATATGGTTGGGCTTAAATAAAGGCCGGTGGTTCTCAGATGCTGCCATCTAAGTTTTATGCTTTGTATCAATTATGTGTATTAAAACAAGACATAGGGGAAGTCATCCAAAAGATCTGAGCTATACTTCTTCTACCACAACTAAATATATACTTCTTTCTGGTTTTCAATACAAGATATTGGCAGAAACCAAGAGAGTGATGTTTAACACTAGTGCCTTACAAAAATCACCCATATTCCTTCAGGGTGTTCATATTTTGCCACATCTCAGGTACAAAATTCCCTCTATTATACTTTGATTTGATATAATAGAACACAAGACTGTGCATATTTGTGAAGGACATCGGTACATTATTTTTAACGGTTTTCATTCAAATCAGGATCTAAAATGTCTACATTTCTCTTCAGCTCTGATTCTTACTCTGATAACACTAAATAAAATCCTGCATGGAATCCTGCGTGGAATTGATATTTCATGGAGCCCTTTCTCAATCTATCTTCCAAAAATAGAAAGAGTAAGGCACAATTGGAAACCCATAGAGATTTGACTGTCAATTGAAACTGTCTAACTGGACAATAATAGTATCAACAACACCAGGTAACTCTAGAGTCTAGACAAACTGAAGTCATCCACAGTTCACATGGGAGAATTTCTTGAAAAAATTACTACCATTTGTAACCTCCAATTAATCTGGCTTTTACACGAGAGTGGCATTTTGTTCAAATTAAATGCCCCCAGAAAATTAGTTTCAATTTGTCACAAATCTTACAGGGACATATTACAAATATGTGAAAGAATATGAGTCACATTGGACCAGAATTGAACCTTTCGGTCTAACTTCCAAATACAGCATCACCCTGCACACCATCTCCATGGTGAAAAATGTATCCTTTTCTTCAACAGGTACAAAAAGCTGGTCAAAACTGTTGGTAAGATAAGTGAGGCTAAGGCATTTTGAAAAATACATCTCCTTTCATTTCCCAAATATGCAACACTTTGTGTTGAGCTATCTCATTCTTTCTCAGGCAAGTGCACCAAAGTGTGTGGTTTCAGAATGGCAAAGTGTACAACATTAAATTTGTATGAATAATTTTCTAAGGAACTGGAAGAGAGATAATTACAACAGTTTCCACTGATCAGTTTGAGGCAGTTTCTCAGGCATGTGGACCAGATTTCCAGCTCAAACAATTGTGGTGGAAAGTAAAAAGAGGAGCGAGGGAGAAAACTAGTCACAGCCTTGGAAAGCAGAGGACATGTGTTCACTTACTGGCCTGCCATGTGTTTCCTTTGGCCAAGACCTCATGCTGTGTCGTCCCACATTGACCCACACACCAATCCTGTCAGAAATGATTCCTGGAAATATTTGCATAGCTTCTTTAACTATTGTCCTTTTGGTCAAATGGACCAGAGTCATTGTTAAATGCTTGGCTCTATTTCCAGCTTAATGCCCGTGAAACACTGAAACACATCCAAAATTTGTCAGAACAAAGATTTAATAGAAGGCTGAAAAAAAATAAGAGCAGTATCCAAAGCAGCTTAATTTCAATTTATTTGAATCATTTTAAAGTGGTTCCCTGTAAAACCTCAAGATCTGTTTCCAAACATCTCCAAAACTTTGCAGCCTGTAGTTCTGGTTAGTCAGATTTCATGATTTGTGTTTAAAATTCTGAAGACCTATTGACACCAGCTTTTAGGATGTGTAAGCTTAAAACAAAGTCATGAAAACTGGGCTGATCCTAAGGTCAGCAGCTGCAGACTTTCACATTTTTCTGCAACTTAAAGGTCTCTACAAGGGATTTTACAGTATGGTGTACTGTATGCACATAAACCACTGAACAAACACAGTGGTGTATGTACACAGGGGTGCACGTACACCACTATGTATGTGCACAGTGGTGCATGTACACTGTACACCACTGTATGAACAGTGGTAGCACTGTTGCCTTGGAGCAAAATGATCCTCAGTTTGAGTCCTGATCTGAATTTCCTTTTTCCCCACAATAAAGGCAATTTTTTTTGTGGGAAAAAATTGCTTTTTTATTATCCTGGACAGTATACTGTATATCTTAGATATATACTGTCCAGGATATATCCTGGATATATACTGTCAACCACCGAGTGCTGGTCAACACCCTCTTTAAAATTTAATTTATTACTAATATAGAACACATATTTGCTTTGTGTTTAATTGAACTGCCTCTCAGTGATATACTTGTGTCAATGAAGAAGTCCAGCATTTCCCTCTGTAAATATTTTGTATGCATTGTACAATTTGTTGTTTACATTAGATGTGTGGAAAAATTTTATCAAATAAAAATTTTTTTCAAGGTTGCACATTTGGTAGCCATGCAGCAAGAAGGTCCTTGGTTCGAATCTTGGCCCAGGGTCTTTCTGCATGGAGTTTGCGTGTTCTCCCTGGGCATGAATGGGTTCTGTCCATATGCTCTGGCTTCTTCTGATAGTCCCAAAACATGTCTGTCAGGTTGATTGGTCTCTCTAAATTCTCCATAGGTGTAACTCTGTGTGTGCATGATTATTTGTCCTGTCTGTGTTGCCCTGCAATGGACTGGCAACCTGTCCAGAGCGTACCTAGCCTCTCTCCTGTTGACCACTAGAGATAGGCACCAGCGCCCCTGGTGGCCTCACTTGGGATAAGCATGTAAGATAGCAGATGGATAGATGGATATAGTTTTAAATCTCTTTGTAACATAGGAATTGTGTAACACTGCTTGTTCCTTTTGTTTTCAATGACATGACTCACTTTCTTTTTCTTGCCAGCCTTTCACATCACACAGTAAATGACTCATCAACCTAAGGAAGAAACATACTTCTATTGAAGCGATTATTAGGGTTTTATGAAAATGCTCTAACTGATGCTTATGATTAATTCTTATTTTTATTCATACTGGTGTTTTTGTTATGCCTGTTTTTATGAGTTTCTTAAATTTTTCAATTATTTCCAAAATGCCAGAATGATTAAAAAGTATATAAATTATAACGGAGTCTAAAATTTCTGCTGTTCCAACATATGGCAGTTTAGAGTCCGGCTTTGTCTTTTCCTCAGTTTTCTGCCGGGTGGTCTCATAGTTGGAACCTTCACTAAAGCCTGGCTCAGTCTCCCACACACTCCAAATGCCTTTGGACTGTTCCCATACGACCGGATAAGGTGCTTTGCTAATCAGCTGGAGAGAAGTAATAGACCTTCTGCTGCAGTGTTGCGCTGGCCTGCTGTACACGCCAAGTAATTCCAGAATTTGTTGGTGCCTGGATTAAGGTTGAAAATACATTTAGCTATTGTTTTATTTTAACAAAATGAAAAAAATCACCTCCAGGCTTGGCTGCTTCTTGTATAGCTTCCATCCTGGCTCATGATTAGGAGGGCTTTGTGCCTTCGTTTGACTTCAAAGAAATTTGACTTCCTGATTTGACACCAGAAATTGGGCCTTTGTTTCTTTAAGAAGCTCCTGCTCTTTCTAATCCTTTGTCTTATACACTTCATCTCTATTAAGCCATTTACTGACATTCTTAGGTGTGTCGGACTGAGAAATATTTCGTATGATAAGGTTCCACCAGGTGTTTGCTAATTGCTGCTGCTATTAGTGAAGTAGTGTATTTATTTATTTATTTATTTTCAGTAAATTTCCATTTGTATATTAAGAGATCAATACAAAGACATAATATTCATGATGTGTACTAAAAGGGTTATTCTAAAAGCACTGTTTTACCAGCTGGGACAACATGAGAATGGAGTTTGAACTTCTTTTGTTTTATATTGGAAGTTTTCACCTATTTAACCTTTATTTAAAGTCTTTCTAATAAGCTCAGTCAATATTAGGTTTCTCATTAGTCAAACTTCAAGTGGCCCACAAGTCTTTTAAAACCATCTGGATGAAAAACGGGCATGGTATTGAGTATCAAATACATTAAAAAAAAACTTTATGAAAGTGAAATGTTCATAAAGCAGACTCCTTTACTGATTGAATGATTGATTGTGCAGCAAATCAATTAAATTTGCTTGTTTATTGTACTCATACAGTAGAAATACATCCAAGTCTATCAGCACCCACATCATCCTAAGCCAGTTGATATAAACACTGTTTGCTAGATTGGATGTTCTCAGTCTCTCATTTTGTTTCTTTTCTATTGGCTCCAGATCTTCATGTTTCCCCTTCCCACATACTCAATGATACTTTGAGACATTTTTGAGATGACTTCCAAGTCTAATGTTCACTTTTGTTTATCTATCAGCTCTTGTGTTTTGGTTCTCCAACAATACGATGCAGAAGAAGCTTATTTTTGAAGAATGATAATAAATATGGCGATCTCAAAACCAGGATTCCTGACAGCACAGGACAACTCAAGGCTCAAGAAGGAAAGGAGCAGGTGAGTGAAAGGTAAAAATTAATGAAATCACTGATGACTATGAGATTGACTATCTTATTCATCATTAATAGCATATATATTAAAGTACATATTACATATACTATTAAAAAGTTAATTTATTTCAGAAGCTTTATCATTAAGTGAAACACATTATATACATTAACTACACAGAAATGGATGTTTGAAAGCTTTAATTTCTGTTAATTATGATGATTTTCCACTTACAGTTAATAAAAACATAGTATTTAAAATTACAATATTACCTCAGACCAAAAATTATAATACAGAAATATGGGCTTGATGAAAAGTATCTGTAATACCTATTTAAAATTTGTCAATTTCTATATTATATTTTTAATTTCTCAAAGAAGCCACATAAGAATTCATATTGCTATCCATTTAATATGATGGTAATGTGTGTATTGTGTATGTTTTATGGATGGAAAATAGACAATATTCTATGTAGCTGCATAACAAATAAATTATAGAATTTTAGATAAAAGAAACCATAAATGTTTTGACCTAGAATTTCTCAAAATTCACTTTTTTATGGTTGTTTTCTTCCTCAAGCATTTTAGGACGTGTTACTGGCACTGTGCTTGCAGAATGAATTTTGAGTTCAAATATTTTACTTGTTTTTAATTTTAATATTTTATTTGTGTTTATTTTCAAAGTATGTCTGACAGCCTGTGCTCCAAAAACTTCACAAAATGTCACAAGATGTCAGCCATCAAGTAGGAATTACAGCTGTAGTTGCAAAACTAAGTTTAATTTTCAATGCAAAAAAGAATAACAACACATCTGGAGTAAAAACTTCTCACCAAACCTGATCAACATCCTTCAACATATGCATATGGTTTAACTCTGAAAATGTTCAGTAAGTGACTGAACTTACTGTCAGATAAGCAACGATAAGATGCTGACATAAACCACAGCATTAAAGTTGATGCTGAAAATATTTGCTGTTGATTTTCTTCAACAGCAAATCTTTTCTTTGCTGTTGAAGAAAAGATTAAAACTGGGCTAATTTTCTGTTTAGACAGAGCGAATAACTGGAGGTCTTTGAACCAAAGACCATTTATATATTTCAACACAGTACTTTCAATTCTGCACTTTGTTAATTTTGTCTTAGTTGTCTGCATCTCAGTTTAAGTCTGCAGCCTAAAAAACATCCCTGCATAGAAATCAAATGTGAAATTAAGATTGACTATGAATATAAACTCCATGCAGGCCGTTAAAGAGAGAGTCTTTTGTCTCCCTGTTGCTACCAGCCAACTCACTGTGGTTTTCAGATATTTCCTCCACGGTGTAATCTTATAACAAGACCAAACAGAGCATTGTATGGAACAAAAGATGAATCATAGGATTAATCTGCAGTGTCCAAAAAGAGAGCTACAATTCCCTGAACTGCACACAATAGACTGCCAGGCATAAACACATAAAAACTTGGGGTTTCTGCAAACACATTTGTACTCCTGCTGAATGGTGGGGAAACAGCCTGAACAATTCATCACCCTGATCTTAACAAAAGAAATATAGTTTTTTTTAGAATCCATGCTTACTTGACCCTCCATATTTGTTCATATCTTTAACTGTGTTTCAGTGCTCAAGCCTTTGTGACTTTTTTGGTATCAATATTATAAAAATCTGAATTTTGTTGGATGTACATATGCATTAAACCCTGTTTACTCTGAAGGGTTAGGGCTTTTTGACAGAAATATGTTTAACTGCATTCATTTTACAACCCTCCCAGGACTTGCTGCTGAGAAGAATCATCACAGCATGATGCTGCCACCACTATGCTTCACAGTGGGTATGGTGTTTTTGTGGTAATGTGCAGTGTTGATGTTCACCAAACAGCATTTTGTTTTATGGCCAAAAATCTCAATTTTGGTCTCATCTGACCAAACAACTTTCTACCACTTCACAATGGAGTTTTCTTCAATAGTGGTTTTCTAATTGCCATTCTCTGAAAAAGATTTGCTGGATGAGGAACTTTGGCAACAGTTGTTGTATGTAGAGTCTCTCCCTGATGTTTGTAGCTCCTTCAGTGTGGTCGTAGATGTAATGTGGCCTCTCTCACTAGTCTCCTTCTTGCACGGTTACATAGTTTATGAGGACGGTCTGATCTAGGCAGATTCACACAAGTGCCATATCTTTACCATTTCGCGATAATAGATTTAGTTGAACTTCAGGGGATGCTCAGAGGGTCAGAGATTTTTTCCAATAGCTTTTTGTCTGAATTGCTTTTCTTCTTTTGTTTTCAGGCTGTAATGTTGAGAAATGCTGATTACTTCCTACTGTAAATCTACAAAGCTAGTAAAAAAAATATCCAAAAGAACTGCAGGTGGAACTGAAAAGTGACATTGCAAAGAACGTCTTGGAGCTCAAATGAGCAAAATAAAATCTCTTGGCATTTATTGCTACAGATTATTATCCATAATATCTGGCATGGCTAACCTTAATATGTAAAATTAACAACTGGATCCGTCATTCCAAGAATCTGAATTTAACAGTATTAGAATCTGAGAATCATGACATTCCTCTCTCCCCAAGTGTTAACTTGTAAACACTCTCACACAGCTGCAAAACTTGTCTCCCCATCTGAGAGGGAAAAAAGTTTTATGTTTTTTGTTCTTCCAGAGTTTCACAAACCGCACCTGTTGAGGTAAATAAGGCATGGGGGACCAAGACATTGAGGAAAAAAGAAAATCCAAGGCTCTTCCACTCCAACATATGTTTAACTGCTCCATACAGGCTCAAAGTGTATTAGATTGTGTTGATCTAACTGCATATTAGAAATTATTTTCATATAAAATATGAAGTCATATTTTATATGAAAATATGACTTCATATAAAATATGAAGTCATATTTTATATGATTTCATAAATGAACAGGGAGAAGTACATCACAATAAAACACAAAATGAAAAAGCTTTAATCTTCAGACTTAAAAATAAAAAAAGAAGAAAAATAGAGATTATCTGATAAGCTTTAATCGACAGCTGGAGTAAACATTATTACTTTCTGTCCTGATATAAAGGAGCCAACAGTAAACATTTAGCAAGTTCTGTAAAAGCAAGACCTAACGAGAATGAAAGATTCCTTTGTATTACAGGTCATCTTGACTACAGCCATGCACTTTATACAGCAATAAGTGAGTGCCTTTTAATTGGTTTTGAAATCCTCATTTTGGCCTGTGAATGGAAAAATGGTCCTACTCCCCGTACTTCTCTGACTTGCTTCAGGCTTATATTTAGTCATATTTAGGACCCTTGGATTAGCTGAACAGCTGTTTTTGATTGTGTCAAATGTAGACTGAAGCTCAAAGGAGATCAAACTTTCTTAGTAATGGTTCCCATATTTTGGAACAAGTTACCTTCCAAATGTAATTTTTATGGACATTTGACTTAAAAAGCCCTTTGCAGTTCTTGTTCTGCAAAGGGTTTCATATAAATAAATAGTTGTATCCAACAGAGGCCAGTGTCCCTGTAGATCTGGTCCTGGCCCCTGTCATTGCTCCGGTACTGAAGAGACAATCTTAAATTTATTTCTTATAATGACATTCACTGGTACAGAAACCTTAACTAACTGGTTCCTTGGAACTAAATTATTTTCTGTCTTCACAGTTTTACTTCTGCAATCAATTCAAAATTAGGGTGCTGCACTGTTAGATTCAGCTATGAGATATTTCCCTGCTTTTTTTTGGTTGTTTATATGCTGGTTGTTGTTTTGTTGTAGTTTCACTCTTTTCATTTGTGCTCCTTAATAAACACTGGGTCTACCTAAACTTTGACATGTTTTCAGAGATATCACTCTCATTTCATATCAACAACAACTCCCTGGTTAAATAAAAATAATCTTGAAGCTACATCTGCATTTGATGGGATTAGCTGTATATCTTTTACATACTTTATAATTTCACTTTGGTTTCAAATGGGTTTTACTAATAAGTTGAATTCAACTTTGTTTAGCTTCAATTCAAGAATTTTCTCTGCCACTAATAAAATTGTTTACAGTGTTAGAGAAGTTAAGTTGTATTAACTTCAAAGGAGAGATCAGAGATCACCTTTCTGAATCACCTGATTATTAATATCATTTACTTTTCATTCATCTGAAGGAACAAGAAGGTAAATGAACAACATTGCAAGAATCTTTTTCATTTGTTACACAGGCAGGCATAACACCCTATAAAGTCAGGACAGAAAACAGATGAAAATGCGTTGCATCAGCCTGCTCAACAACCATCTGCCTGCCAAGCATTTCCCTTCACAGGAGAAAGAGATTTACACAACCATGGAATCAAAATTGTTGAAATCATCAACACTGTCAAAATGGACTCAATCCCACTTATATAACTGCACCATTGTGCCAGTAATGGCCTGTTTAGCTTTGCTTGTTTGAAATATTATGTTCCAAATTTATGAGGTAAGACTTTCTTGATGTCTGATCTCCTTATAGGATTGTTACTTGCATTTTAATGCTTTTTGTGTACATTGATTTTATCAAACAGTGTCTAATGTTCCAGATGTTCAATATTATATGATAATTTCTGCCAAACAAACAAACAAACAAGCTATTGTCTCCACAGATGAGAGCATGGAAAAAGAATTATTGTGAAAGAAGATATCAGTTCAGCACCACAGGAGGGGTTCCCAGTGATGTTCTGGGTGCAGAAAGTCAGAACCCAGAGAAATGAAGACAGCTTTTTGTTTCACGATACAGCCTGTTTTTAATCTTTTATTTTATAAATATAAATTTATATCTATATATATCTATTTATATCTCTCTATATAAATAGAGAGATACATTTAACTTTACTTCTGTTCAGTAAGTTGTGTTGGTTTATTTTCTCATTCTTGGTCAGCGAGTTACCCCAAAACAAGAATTTTCTACCACTGTCTCGACTCAGCTAAGAAACTTGTTACCCACCCGCAGCACGCAAAAGTGTTTAATATAAGCCAGATTTGTGTAAACTGAGAATTGAGTCTTTACTTAAAAAATGTCACATCTGACCTAAAGCCAGCCATGTTGTGTGTAAGGGATGAAGTAAATTTACAGGTCTATGCTGTAGGGGAAGAGTGTTTATGCCTTAGGCATTCAACTTTGAAGTTATGAAAGACACTTATAATGATGAGACTATAAAAACATTGTACAAAAGTTTTGGTGAATTCTGAAGTACACGTTTCTGTCCGTGCCTGTTTTATAATTGCATTTAATAAGGTAATTACATAAAATGCAGTAAGTCATACCTGTATGTTACTCGTAAAAATTCTTCCCTATTCCCTCCTGATTCAACTTAAAGAATCTGGTGTCCTGTTCTTCCCTCTACTGGTCAGTGAAGGAATTTCAACAGGCCTATATAGATTAGTTGTAAACTTGAAGTCTTAAAGTTATGCTTAAGCAGATTTAATTAGTTGCATGAGAGTTTGTCCTTTAGCAAATACTGCATGCCACAGTAATAACGTCAGTGTATTAATGTCTTTAGTCAAAACGCAATGTTTTTTTTCCAATTGTGAACAAAAGGGTAATGAAGGAGGTTGATTTTCAGCTGTTTACAAATTTGTCACAAATCCAAATTTAAAATTAAAACAGTGAAGGACTAATTTTCTTTGGTGCACCAAGCCTTATGAATTGCAGTGATAGTTTTTGATTGACCTAATCATTTTTGATCAACTCCGCATTGCCAGAACATGCAAAATGAAAAGAATGGAATTTCTTCCACATGTTTCTGTGATTTAGTGTCAGTAATTGATTTAGTCTTTGGATTATTATGATTTCTTTATACTCATCTGAAGCTCATTAATTAATCAGCTTAGACTCTGGAGTACAACAAATTTCACAATGTGTCAGAGTAGAAATCCCACTCTTTATTCAGATTTAGTAGAATTTTAGACCTACTTATAGAACTAATGGCATGTCATGCAAGACCAAAAGAGTCTTAAAAACAACAAAAGCAAAAATAAATAAATATTCTTGACATAATACAAAAAAGAGAATTCATTTGGTTTTCAGTCAAAAGCTTTAAGCATATAAACATATTCTCGTGTGAATCTGTTAAGTAATCTGCATATATCTGTAAACATTTGGTCTGGAGGACACTGGTTTTCAAAGGTTTCTATAACTTGTACTTTTTCAAATTGAGCACCTTTTAATTTATGCTATGAAAATTGAATGAGTATGGCACAACTATAAACCTACCAAAACATGGTCCATCTATCAGTCCAGTTAAGTAGAAACTCTTAGAAAGGCCTAACAGTTTCTACTTAGGAGACTCCTAATCATAAGAGTCTCATGATTAATTTGGTAAAGCTGCAGAGATTTCAGCTCAAATGGAAGAATCTGTTGACCAGACAGCCATTAGTTGTGCAGTCCACAGATCTAAAACAAAAACAAAACAAGTGTAAAAAGAAGACCATGAATTCTATTTTCAATTTGCCTTAATTTATTAACATGTGAGAGGGAGGTGTTCTAGTAGGATGAGAATAAAATTTAACCTTCAGGTCTACATACAAAACATTGCATATGTGGAAAAACTGAATCATGTTGCAGGATTGTGTTTCTTCCTTAGGGACAAGAAAACTGATCAGAATTGTCAGAAAGAGAAACACAGTGGTATCTTGAAACTACAATAAATTTGAGACAGCAATTGATGTTCCCCTACCAGCAAAAGACCAACCTTAAATATGCAAGCGCTACAGTGGAATGGTTTTGATCAAAGAATAATTATATGTTACAAGTATATACGGACGGACGGACGGACGAACGGACGGACGGACGGACGGACAGACAGAGAGACAGATAGACCGACAGACAGATAGATAGATAGATAGATAGATAGATAGATAGATAGATAGATAGATAGATAGATAGATAGATAGATAG
>CAEFZX010012215.1:0-11595 GCA_903066825.1 Alfaro cultratus | reverse complement strand
TTTTTTTTTTCTTGCATATTGTGAAATAATTATTTGGTTTAAATTGCAGCATTAAGTTAAAACTCACAATTCAAGATTAATGAACTTAAAGAAACAATGTTTAGACAACTTGTCTCTTGCTGTTAAATCATCTTCATGAACTTTAATTTCTGAGTTAAAACCAGAACAATTTTCTTGTCGACTTAAATTGCATTTTCCAGGCAGCAGGTGGACTTTCATTTTCCAGTTAAACCACCTTCAAATGTTTTACAGTGTATAGTCTTAGATTGCATAGAGCAGCTTTTTTATTCATAAGTAGAACAGACAAACAGGAAAATAAATTTCCTTCGTATCATCAGTTATTGATTCTGAGACGCCGAATAAGCAGATTACTTTTGGGTCTGGTGGTTCTGTTATTGCAGGTTGTAAATAATTCACCACAAACCGCTGAGTGATTGGTTAACAACACTGAACTATTTTGAGCACAACTGTGAAATTCCAAGCAAGACTTCAACTTTCCTCTAACATCACTGGGGATAAATATGGACTCTTAGCTTTTTAAAGCCTCCTGAGTGCATTCCCATAATCCTTCACTCTGTGTGTGGCTACAGTAATGCAGACGGACGCATACAGACGTCTCTACAAAGCCTAATAGCTTTTATCCAAGGTGATCCTCTGACATGCAACAGATGATGAGCGGTAGCTCGGCTAACATATGCGAAGAATCCGTCGCTGTAGTAATGAAATAAAAGGCGCAGAGAAGCCATCTGCTTTAAAAAATACCCCGTTTAGGAAGTCCAACCAGAGCAGAAAGCTGATAGCAACAGGGCCACGACGGAGCATGTAAACACACAGAGTGAGGAAAAACCTGAGAAGTGTGACTTCACCTCCTTCCTGCTAATCAACACCTCTCCTCTGCCAAGTCCTCCTCCTCCTGCTCCTCTTTAGCTCGTTTGGTTAAGCCTTTTTTTTTACAGCTTAACCACTTTCTAACTTCCTTAGGTTTCTTCTTCCTCTAATTTTTCAGCATTCCACTCATTCCTGATCTTTGCCCAGCATTTCTTTGCCTTAGTTTCGGCTTCATGAAATAGTTTGTATTTTTGGTAAAAGGCCTAAACAAACACAGCTAAACCTCACATGCTGCTTTGCTTCCTTTAGCTCTCCGCCAGGGACGAAACCATCATTTCATAAAAACCTGGAAAACTGAGAATCTTCAGACAATAAAACATTTTTTGAGAACGTGAATACGGTTGCGGTTTTCGACAAGGGCAGTTGCCCAGGGCGGAACCAGTTCTTGGGACACCCAAGAACTGGAAAATAAAATATATCGCATCAGTCAGCTATCCCCAGAACAAGTTTGCTGCTACTTGTATGCATGTGTAGTGGAGTAAGTTTCCCTCAGTTGATTTTGAGTACAGGGAGACAACATTACCTGCTGTCTGCTACAAAAAATCAGATAAAATGATAAAATAAAACCCTGTTAGACCTGCATTTTAATCGGTTTACAGTTCGACAGAAGGAGGAGCTTTCACTATTACTGCAGAAACCACAACTGTGTCTATATTTATATTTCAAACATACAAATTTAAGCAAAGTGATTCGTCAAATTTGTTTAATCAATTGACAGCAATATTTATGTGTGAGATATTCTGCCAGTGGAAAACTAGTATTTTTTTAAATCAATTTTAAGTCATTATTGATTTAAAACAATCTTACTAAACGTTACTTGTGAGTTGGTTTTGTCTTATTTTAAGTGTACCAAGATATTTGCACTAGAAACTAAGCCAAAAATGCTTGGTAATGTTTCGGCAGTGCATTATCTAAATAGACATAATCAAGGATTCAAGGATTTTTTTTATTGCCACACCACACTGCAAAAAATCATCTTTCAAAAACAAGAAAAAGTAGAAAAATATGGCAAGTTATTCTTAAAATAAGAAAACAAATTTAACAGCAACAACTTATAGTAAGAAAAATATCTTACCAAAAAAAAAACAAGCAAAAAAAAATCTACTTAATTTAAGATATTTTATCTTATTAAGATTTCAGTTTTTGCAGTGCTACTTTCTTTGTTGTACAAAATTCAGACACAGGTCCAATATAAAGAAACCTACTACACAAATAAAAATAAATAATAAAATAACTTATGTGATATAAAGAGATGTATATTAAAAACTGTGTGTGTGAATAATTTATGAGGTGAAGCTGAATTAGTTTCAGCTTGAGTTCTGCAGTCTGACGGCTGAAAGGAAGAAACCGTTTCTCAGTCTGGTGGTCTTGCTCTGGATGCTCCTCTTCTGCATCTCTGCAGACTTAACACCAAAAGACATCAGTACCTGGAAACTTACAAATTCACTGTGTGATTCAGTGTCATAAATACTTAAACTTTCCAGCAAAGACAAGCAGGTTACAGAAATTTCATCCCATCCATGTGGAAAAAGCGCCGCCTGGCAGAAGATGTTTACTCGGGTCAGGTGACCTGACAGAAGGCGAAGTCAGAATCGCAGGCGGTGCTTATGTTTCACCCCGTCAGCGGCAGAGTTAAACCGCGGCCCGTGGTTTTGTAGACGCACAGAAAAGCAGCTGATGCAGAGAAACTGTGCATGAGTAAAAGCCGAACCTTTGTTGTCCAGACGGGGAGACACTCAGCTGACTCATTAGACAGTTTGGTGCTGCGAGGCTCTTCCCGCTGCAGGGGGATTAGATGTAGTTTCTAAATGTGATTTGTGGAGCAGCCAGATGTCAGTAGCTGCTCTGCTGCGCTCCTGTTACATCTTTCTTCCTGCAATGCAGACATATGTCAGCATCTTCTACAGCATGTGTGTCAAACTCAAGGCCCGTGGGCCAAATCCGGCCCGCCACAGCTTTTTATGTGGCCCTCTAGATTCTAGACTAAACAAAACGTGTGCTTAAATATTATGTTTTCAAACTAATCAATTCAGTTTTTATCTGTTTACTGCCTAATTATATCAATCAGTCCCTCCAGTTTCTTGAGAATTATCGTGGAAATTCACACAAAATCAACAAATCCCCACACTTTTTTGAGCTAAAACATCATTTGGAGTTTACTGCAGATTATATATGCCTCAGTCTTAATTGATGTCAGATTATAGACCATAATCTACACAGCGAGTAATAAATAGTCGAATTTCTCATTATAAATAAGCGCAAATATTGCAAATATTTCCAATTTAGTGCCACAAACACTTTGATTTTTATGACAAAAATCACAAAAAGAATCACAGAATCCTGGAGGAACTGAAAAGATGTTCAATGATATTATTTAGTTTTGGTTCTACAACAAAAATCTTATACAGTTTAAATAAAGATACGACTTGCATACTAGCAACTTTTCAGAGACAAAGGATCCTGTTTTAAGTCAATAATTCTTGAATATTGTTAAAAAACTCAAATTTCACTCGCAGATTTTTCACTTACAGCGCAGGGAAAAATGTTTTCTTATAAGTTAAATGATCTGACAGTGAATCTTTTAGATTTTTAAAGATTTATTTACTTAAAACAAATTCCTATATCTCGCTGAAAAGTTACTTGTATGTTAGTTTGTCTTATTTAAAGGGCACTAGGATATTTCCACTAGAAACTAGACAAAAATACTTACTTACTAAGACTTTCTGTTTCTGTAGTGTTGCTCAAGCTCATAAAAACATTTTTGAAAAATGACTGTAGTTTAAAAAATAGGCATGTTTGACAAATAAATATTAATGCATAATAAAAAACACAAAAACAAAACATTTTTGCACAAGAGAAATGTTGATTGCACTGAAAATTTTATTATTTTTTATTTTATAGAGGTCATCTCACTTGATAAAACAAAAACACAGAAATAGTACATGTAATTAAGAAATTAGATTACATTTAAAAGAATCAATAAAATATGAACTAAAAACAGGAACAAGTTTCATAAAAAATGTATTTTTTGTCTAAAGTATTAAAAATGTTTTGTAAAATATGATAATTTTTAGAAAAAATATATTCAGTCTATTGGACAGAGACACCAAAGGTCACAGAAAGGATTGAAGACAGAAAATTAGTCATTACACTGTTTAGTAATGTTACAAATTGTTTCTATGGCCACAAACGGGTTTCGAAATTGACCTTTATCCGAGATTTCCAGAAAGCTGCCAGCATTTCCCAATCCAGGATCTTCCACAACAGAATATCTCTTCTGCTGTAATCTGCCCTGGTATCTGCTGAAGTCAGCTGCAGGTCATTCTGCCCCCCATCAGTTTCACAAAACGACCCGAAGATTGGTCAAAAACAGGATCTGGTTTATTTCAAATAACTGCTGTCAGCTTTTTATGCTTCTTCCATGCGAGGCGGGAGTTTCTGCAGGTTTCTTGGTGAGCTGAAAGTGGAAAAGAGTTTAACGTTAGAAGAGCTGCTGATCTACTGATCAATGTCTTTGTGCTTGGGATTCTGGACAGAATAATTAATTCATAAAGATTTCAGGCTTCATGTGAATTTCATGTGATTGTGTTGTAGAAAGTTTCTGATAAAGAGTTTTTTCATGCATGATAGTCCGGTATACTCGGATCAATTGGTGATAAAAATAGCAGCATTTGTTACATTTTCAGCTGGAGTGCTTCGCTTTCACACTACACTGTGTGAAACGATTCAAACTAATTAAAAAACCTGTTCACCTCCTGGCCTGTGGTGGCGCTGCACCAAGAACCAGTGAACAAAACGGCACAGAAACCTCAGAAGAAGACACTGAGCAAAACTTCCTTCTTCACAAAATGTAAACATAAATGAAATGCTGTCAAATTGTAGCAGTTGTAGGATTTCTCTTTTGGCTTTGGTTAAAAAAAAATCACAGGCCATTTCTCCTGCTAGCGCTAGCCTCTTACGTTTGTTTTGGTTGTATTTACCCAGAAATAAATGGGTACTGTACCGCAGTACTGTACTGTACTGCGGTACAGTACAGTACCGCAGTAACGGACTGTACTGCGGTACAGTACAGTACCGCAGTAACGGACTGTACTGCGGTACAGTCCGTTTCCTGCTTTTGGAGCAACCTACTTGGTATTCACATATTCATTCAAACATCTCCAAAGTTCCCTTAAACCGAACCGTGATTGAATTTTTTTATCACTGACAAAAGGAGAAACCCTACTGACCGCATTTTGTGAAGAAGGAGGTTTTGCTCATGTCTTCTTCTGGGGTTTTTGTGTGCAGCGCCACCACCAGGTGAGGAGATGAACAGGCTCTTCACTTAGTTTTATTGTTTGACACTGAGCAGTGCATAAGCGAACTGCACCATCTGAAAATGTAACAAATGTTGCAATTTTGCTCCCTAATCCAACCGACTCCATCAGACCATCAGGAGTGAAAACACCCTAAGAAACTCGTCTTCAAAATTTGACCTTTGCTCACCAGCTTGATTTCATGTTTCAGAAAACCTCTTGGGAGCCCTGCTGCGGATCAAGGAGGTCATCCGACGGCGGGTGGAAAGCAGTGAGGAGGAAGATGGAGACGAACGTGGAATGACCCAACGTCTCGAAGACATCCTTAAAGAGTCCAGCGGTGAGATGCTGAAAAGCTCCCAGAATCATCATCGCTTCCTCAGATTAGGGCTGCGATTAACAGTAAAACACTGGCACATTCTGCAGATTTAGAAATATGTTAAAAGATGCAAATAAACAAATAATTCAATTCTTTTTTTAGATAACAAAATAAACATTTTATTGCCTAAAATGCAATAATATATTATTCCTTTAGCATTCGTTTGATAATTTGTATCAGCATTTGGAAAGTTCAACCATTTCTGCTCAACATAAAATAAATACAGTGTAGAGCTGATCTGGCGATAATTATTTTTACAGAGTTTGAATCAGGTGAAGCTAAATTTATGCCACTTAAGGTGCGCAAGGTTTTTTTTTATATATCTTTAATGCAAAATGTATATATTTTTGTACAGTTTTGGCTTAATTACAGCTTTTGGGTTCATCAAATGGCCGATGCTCAGAGTTTATATCCGTCAGTTAAGGATTAACGATTGCTAAATTAGTTGACGATAATTTAATTAATCAATTGATCAGGATTAATCTGATTGTTTTTATTTACATGCAAAATGTAAATTTTTTTAGCTCGATTAGAGATCTGAGGCCGTTGTTCTTTCAGCAAATGGCCTTTTTATATTTTATATGTTTTAGTTAATGATTTATCAATTACTGAGTTAGTTGATGATTATTTCATTAGCTGATTCATCACAATTAATCTGATTAATTATTTGTATTTTAAATTCATATTGTAATTTTTTGGCCTTCTGACTGTTATTTTACCAGTAAATGGCCTTTTGTGGAGTTTATTAATGATTAATCAATTATTAAATATTTTGTTAATCGATTCATCACAATTAATTGTTTCAAGTTTTTTTTTTACCTTTAAATGCAAAATGTAATTTTTTTTATCTTACTTACAGCTTTGAGCATATTATTGTTTCAGCAAATAGCCTTTTATCAGTTAATGATTAATTAATTACTAAATTAGTTGACGATTACTTCATTGATCAATCGTTTCAGAACTGGTTCTTTGTTTTAAATGCAAAATGTAAATTTTTGGTTTAACTTCTGCTCTTACTGTGCTGTTCATTCAGCAATAGGTCTATTTTATATACGTCAGTTAATGATTTATCGATTACTAAATCAGTTGATGATTATTTTGTTAAGCTATTCATTACATTTAATTGTTTCAACCCTAGTTTTTTTTTTTCATTTTTAAATGCAGAACTACAGCTCTGATTGTTGCTCTTTCAGCCAATGGCATTATTTTGAGTTTATATTCGTCAGTTAAGGATTAATTGATTACTACATTAGCTGATAATTACTTCATTAATTGATTCATCACGATTAATCTGATTAATCCTTTTTTTCGTTTCTTTTAAATATAACATGTACATTTTTTCCTTAGAGTTCTAGGAGTTTTGTTTCTTTTTAGCAAATGGCCTTTTTTAGAGTTCACTAATGATTAATCGATTACTAAATTACTTGACCATTATTTCAATAATTAATTAATCAGATTAGTCGTTGTAGCCCTAATTCTGTTGCTCATCTTCATTCCTTACTTGAATTGATGTCCTCTGTCACATGTAGGTCCTCTAGTCGCTGGGCGGACCAAAGACTTTGTGCAAAGGATTCTGGATGCCAGCGCGAGCGGTCAGAACCAGCGTAAGGAGTCGCTGCAGGGCGGAGATGAGACGGCGGGTTAAACCACCCAGCACCTGTGTTTTTTTCTCCACGCCCTAAAATCCCAGCACCCACCTGGCCAAGCACCTCCTCAGCTCTCACATCGGAGTGAGAGCTGAGCAGAAAGGAGGCTGGGAAAGAAGAAACCAACACGGGAGTTTGTTTCCATCCTGCTCTCCTTCAACAGCAGCACCCTGTTGCTGCAGGCTGCACCGCAAACACCACCAGGCTAGAACTGCTGCTGATGTCTTTACCGTGTCCTGTCCGTCTGTGTGTGTGTGTGCGTGTGTGTGGGCGTGTGTGTGTGTGTGTGTGTGGGCGTATGTGTAACATACTGTATGAGAGTGTATAGTGCTTCTGTTTCCCTCCCTGTGCTGTACTTGTATCCCATTGTGCCTATGAATAGACATTGCACTGTTTTGTAGATAGTCATAGTTGTTGGCGGGTGAGTGAGCCGAGGGCAAGGGGGCATCTGAGAACACAGGAAGCTCAGAAACCAGGAAGTGAGAGGAGCCCGGTTTCAGACAACACAGAAGTAGATGGATGTGTTTTCTCATTCCTCCGGGCTCCGATGAAATCACTTGAGGGACCCGGAAACAGAGGCCCGTTTGTTAAAGAAACCTCTGGAGCTTTAATAAACCCTCAATTCATCTCCACTGCATCAAAACGAAAGCAGAGCTAAAAACGAAAGTGAAAACGGCACTTTAATTTAAGCTAACCAAAGACAACTGTAACTACTGAAATGCTGAAACATCACAACCGCTCACAAAAAGCTATCAAAATACTTTGACTGTTGTCATATTTCTACAATAAGTAAATTTTTAATAAAGTCATAACATTAAAAAATAAAGATGCAACCAGGGGTAGGCATTTATGGTATTGTTTACAAATTTTAATTTATTGTTGGTCACGATAAATTTCAGTTAATGCTTAAAAAACTGACTGACATGTTATTTTTACTGTTTTCTCCCCTGTTTTTTTCCCACAACAGCATAAACAAATATCAGTAAATTCAAAAATATAATTAATTGAAGCTTCCATGTGGAGTTTTGTAATAAAAATCGGGTTTATTTGAAATAGGAATATTTTTCAAGAGCAGTTTTTGTGGCGCCATCAATTCTGTCCCTTCCAGTTACCTGAAGAATAAGAAGTAATAAATAATATTTTACCATCTTTTTTATGGTTATCACAATAGTACCATAAAATATAACATCACCAACCCCTAGATGCAATATTACCAGAATAAAGTTATTAAAGATTTTTGTTTCTTTCTTCTGTTTCTGTTTAAAGAATCGTTTCAAAGTCCTGCTACTGATAATGATTTGATGCTGCTGTTAAAAGATTAAGTATTTTCTTATTGTACCAAAGTATAACTTTTAATTTTTTTTTTATTTTTCGTAGAAGTTCTCATAAAATGTCTATTTCATTCTCCTAGTGTTACAACCTTATTCTCGTGTACTTTATTCTCAAATTATTTCAAATTTATTGTTGTACAATTTTTTTTTCTAATGTTACGACTAGAGATGAGAATCTTTCAGTTTCTAGCAATCGATTAAATTCGATTAAAATTTTTAGGGTTACATTGAATTCA
Organism: Alfaro cultratus; assembly: GCA_903066825.1. NCBI lineage: Eukaryota > Metazoa > Chordata > Actinopteri > Cyprinodontiformes > Poeciliidae > Alfaro > Alfaro cultratus. The sequence goes on along the minus strand of CAEFZX010012215.1, from coordinate 2,820 downwards.
AAAGCGATTTTTAATTCAGAAATCTTTTTTTTTTTTTGCTAGTTTTGTGATTCTGTTTAAATTATGTGACTAATAAGAAGAAGCGACAGTTCAATCAAATATAACATTAATTTAAAACAACTTCCATCAGTTTATATTTGCACTAAAATAAGTTTGTGCACAAAATTCTGTAACTTAAATTACCTGTTTCAGGTTAGCTTAGCTGCGTGGCTTTTTATTAAATAAAAAAAAATACCAAAGAATTATTTAAAATAAGTACGGCGGCCCAGCGGACGTGTAATGCGATGTTTCGTTTATTTCCAAATAGGAGCAACAAAGACGTACAACTGAAACACATTTTGAGTTTGTCTTTATTGAACAAAGAATAAACAAAGTTAAATACAAAGAAAATAAATTTAAAACAAAAGCAACAGAAAGAAGTATGAACTTATTTCCTATTTCTATTAAAATCGATTTTTGAGCATTTTGAATCGTCTGCACCTGTTATTGTAACTTTATTCTTATAATTATGTATTTTATTAGCCTGGCTAATTCTCCGTCGTATATTTGCTGTCGCTGCCACTGTGAAGCCTGATGCTTCTCCGGTTTATCTGCAGTGGCTTCATTTAAACCCACAAAAGGGAAAAAGTCTCCTCACTGCCTCCCCTCGCCCTCTGCTCAACCCCTGGCCTGGTTATGTAGCGCAACTTCCTGAATTGCAATGACCAATAGAGAAAACACTTGTAGATCTAGACAGCAAATAAGTCTATTTTTTTGTTTGTTTTTGTCAATGTTTTGATTCTGTTGTTATCTTGACGACGCGGCAGCCCACTAAGTGGGTGCTGCTCTTGAGGATTTTTGAAATCTGCCTTTGTCTGTGGTCTTTGCTGAAGCTGTAGACCAACCTGTCCAAGCTCTCTAAAAATGATTGGACACACAACAAAAAGAAAAGATAGTCAATGACCCTTTGAATTGCACTGTGTTAAGAGCAAATAAGCACCTTTGAGGAGGGTTTTAAATCCTCGAAAAGAGAAAAAAAAAAGACTTTTTTGGCACCTTTCTGCAAAAACAGATATCGATTCAAAGACTTGAAGGTGCCTGCTGCTTCCGAGCAAAAGACAGTTTGGGTTTGTCTCAGTATGGTGCTACTACATGATGAAAAAAAATGTACAGAAATGCAAATCTAGCATGGAAGCATGAGGCATTAACTGCTGACTGGGTTTTTGTCCTGCAAGCACACGCTGTTAGTGGCGGCTTGCTTGCATAATAATGCCTATCTGAAGTGCCTGGAGCTTAAAGCCACAGGGGCCTGTGTTATTACAGCTGATCCTGATTCCCGTAAACCTCACCTACGACTGCTGTGCCACGCTTAATGCTTCTGAGAAAGGAGAAGGAATGTCTGGTATCTCATCGCGTGTCGGCCAAAACAGTAAAACAAAACTATTTCATGAAACCTACAGTTTCAGTAACATCACCTCTGGAAAATGGTAGGAAAGACGTTTTTTTCCTGTTTTTTCCCCGCATAGGCATCGCTCCAAAGCTGCTGTGTTCCAACTCAATGTGTTGCCCTCCTGACTGAAAAGCATACAGAAACATTTCCCCTCCTGCAGAGCTTGATGTTGGTCATTAGAAAGCTGTGGTGGAGTTCATTACCATTTAACTGCGTTGTATGAAAGCCGCAAAATGCAAATAAGGACCATCTAGATCTAATGGATTTGTTTTTTATTTTTTATTCATGCAAGATATTTTTTTTCTTGGATGGAAGCAGAAAACGAGTGATATTATGATCAAATTTAAAAGTTATATTTGATATACAGGGCATTCAAGTTAACATGGTTACTGGATGATGCTATAAAATAGCTGGAAAATGTAAAAATTTACATTTAAAGACAGTTTATGGAAACATTTAAGCTGTTATCATTGGAATTTACAGAATCCAATGTTTATTTGCAAAGAAAATGGTGCATCAACAATAATCTTCCTGAACTTAAATGCTTGCTGCAGAAGTAAGGCAGTACAGAAATCAATAAATCAGCATTCACCAAAGCTGCTTTAATTTATTTGTTTTACATTTACTTTTTTTTTTTTTATCTCACAATGAAGTATTAGAGCCACATTTAGAAAGTAAAAAAAAAATACATTTCAAGACTAAAGTAACAATATTTTGAGAATAAACTAACATGAGAATAAAGTCGCAGTTGAACGATAAAAAGTTATAATATTATGAGAATAAAACCGAAATAATATAATAATGAAGTCGTAGCATTATGAGAATAAAGTCTTAACATTATGACTTTATTCACTCTTGTTCTCATACAATTATATCCTCATAATATTATAAGTTCTTGGAATTTTATTGTTTTTATTTTTCCTATTATGTCCCTAATATTTACTGTATGCAGAGTTTTAAAGTGCTGCTCAGCCTTCCTGCCACATAGGAGTTTTAAGTTTCAGGTTCCAGTTTCTCCTGATGACTTCATTCCTCCACAGCTGCAACACAAAAATCCATCTGCTGCCTGCATTTATATTTATGAGCCAAAAACTAAACAAATTAACAAGAACTTAACTCAACATTTACACTGTAAAACATTTGAGCCGCATTTAGTTGTGTCGACTGTCTTCTACTCTTTAAGTCAAATAAATGTATAGTTTTAGATTTTGGACCTAAATGTGATTTTGTGAAAGATAAACTTACAGCAGTAAGTTGTGTTAACTTTTTATTAATTTAGTCAAACCTCCAAGAGTTGAATAAACTAGTTTTTAGGTTAGCACTTAAAAAACTGAAAGAAGAAAAAGACAGGAGTGGGAACTATTTCCCAGAATGCTTAGCGGCAGGTTTCT
>CAEFZX010012214.1:0-25369 GCA_903066825.1 Alfaro cultratus | reverse complement strand
TGCCACGAAGGCTGGACACGTTTAACAAGGTTAAAGATGATACAAAAACTTAAATAGCAGACAAACTTATGTCAAACGACATTTGAGCACAATAACACTACTTATGGACAAAGATACTTGAGGCTTGAAACAAACTGTCGCTCTGCCACGTTGCAGGCCGAAAATACTAGACTCACTTGACGCGTGAAACGCTAGGTGTAGAACAAAATGTCAAGCATCTGTATTAAAAGTGGACACCCGTCAAACCTGAAGCATCAGACACATTTTTGACGCATGTAACGCGTTAGATTGAATAATGGCTCCATAAAGTAGAGTCAACAAGGTTTTGTTGATGTGGAAGGGAGAGAGTTTCCTGAAAGTTACGAAAGTTCCTAATGAGACAAAGACTAACAATTAGGAACAAGAAGATCCAAATATCCAAACATGTAGTTGAGGTTTTGATGGCAGCAACTGCATATTTAAGAAGTATTGAGCAAAAGACCACTAATTATTTTCTCATGACATATGATAATGCATTAGTGAAATGGAAATAAATGCTTGAACTACCATGTCCAAGCTAAAGAAGACAGCGGCTGAACGTTGGTTCTAATCTTCTCTCCCAGCTACACGGTGATGATCGAGTGCTGGCATCCCAAGCCGGAGCGCCGACCTTCCTTCTCCGAGCTGGTGTCCCGCATCGCCTCCATTTTCTCCAGCTTCAGCGGGGAGCACTACGTCCTCCTCAACACGACGTACGTCAACATCGAGAAGATGAGCCTATACCCCTCCCTTCTCACCTCCACGTCAACTTCCTCAGACTCTTCCTCTGAGCCCTGCACCTCCTCGTCCCAGCCCTCCCAGTCCCTGCTCCTCTGCCGTATGGAGAGTGAATGTTGCACCTGAAACAGGAAGGGAGGAAGTGGAGCCGATCGTCAACTGAGAGATGGACTCAGAAAGCAGGGAGCTACTGTCTATAACTTGCCAAACACTGGATGCTGCTGGAGGCGGCCGAGGACACCAGGGATTCTTTGGAGCTCAAAGTGATCGGGATCCTTTCGGAAACCTCAACGTGACACAGAACGGACCTTTTCGGCTCGTACCACAAACTCTCAATGAGCATAGTCACACTTTCACAGGACAGAGGAACCCTGTGCCAAAGAGTTCCAGCTGACTAAAGCTGTCCTGGTGAAGAAGCACATCTAAGTGTCCACTACACAAACGTCTGCTGTTCTCCATTGTTTTGCTTCAACTAAACAATCTTCTTCTCCTCCTTCTTTGCCGCCGCGCTCTTTAATGTAATACAAAGTTTTTTCCTCCATGAACACAATGCAAGACTCTTCAGCCTGCTGGGATGAACCATGGAGTCTCGGGTGGTGGAGGAGGAACAAGCAGGATGTGTGTGTGTGTGTGGGGTGGGGGTCAAAAAACAAAAAGGTTGCCTGTGTGAAACACCCAGATGGTTCCTGGGTTAGTTAATCATATATCAGAGAAACAACTACAGTTGTCACACTTGAACAAATGTCGATGCCCTCTAAGAAAGAAGACAATGATGTAAATTACCTCTTAAAACACTTGGTGAGATCTTGACAGTCTGCAGGTGGTTAATACTTCAAACTTGTGTTCTTCAAAACATTCTTGATTGTTTTCTTGAAGGAAGGAGCGACTGTCCTCAGGATGTATTGTTTTTAATAAGGTGTGCCTTGCAAAAGTACACAGACCCACTGGGTTCTTTCACCTTTTGTCATATTACAATTCCACTGGACTATCCCACTATCCTCTGACTGAATGTTCAGGGTCGCTGTTAGAAGGTGAACCTTGACCTGAATCACCTGATTGTACTGTATTTAGGTCCATTGATTGGTTCCCATCAAATATGACCAGTTTCCCTCTTTTTCCTGAAGGAAAAACATCCGTATAGCATGACACTGCCATGACCACGTTTCACCAGAGGGTGGTGTGTTCAGGGTAACATGTAGTGTTAGTTTCCCATGTCATCTAAAAAGCTCTGTTTTGGTCTCATCTGACCATATGTTTGCTATCTTCCCTTCAAGAGTAGAAGAATCGTTTTATTTGTGCTACTTTAAAGACAGCAAATTTACAAATTCACTAAAATGACTTCCAAAGCAACTGATTGCACAAGTGGGTTGAATAGAAGTGCATGTCAGATTTTATTTGGGCAACATTTAGGTAACTTTTTTTTTTAGATTGATTTTTTTAAATATTTTTTATAACTGTCACTATGTTCTGACAGCAGAATATGAGACAGATAATCTGTGAAAAAATCAAGCTCTTCTGTCTCCTCCCTGTGGTCCTACTGGCATTTGCAGAAATATAACGTGCCCAGTCAGAAACAACCAATCAGAGCCAGGAGTAGGGTCTTTAGCAGTGTCAGTCACACTCAACGTTGTTCAAGCTCAAGGTTGCCGGTGTGCTGCTGCGGCTGTGCTAATGGTGGAGAAAGAATATAACGTTACAGGAATTTACTCCTAATTTCTTGAGTTGTCAGCTGGCTCCACTGTGGGGGAGGAGCTTTGGAGGCAGGGGAAGGAGCCAGCAAGGTGGGCTTGTTCAAATTTTCCCCTGTTTTCTCAGAACTCCTTTGTGTAGCTTTAAAAAGCATGTATTACTTTCATTCTGCTTTAGGAACACAAACTACCTTGTGTTGGTCTTCAGAATAAAAATCCCTGTAAACTACACCAATCTTTGCAATTGTAATGAGACAAAATATAGGAAAAGTCCAGAGGGGTTTGCTGTAGTTTCACTAAACTGATCACAAATGGGCATAAGCTTGTAAACCACTCTAATGATCAATGTTATGTTAATGATTGCTTCATGTAGCAGTTTCTTTGGGTCTGGCTACTGGTGTGTTTGGCCATGACATGGACAGGTATGAATGTTTTGCTCTGATGAGAAAAACAAATTGCTGTACTATATTTTTGTATAGGATTAATGAGCCTCTTCAATTAAACACATTCCAATGGAAAGACCATTATAAACCAGTTGAACAACCTTTTTTTATTTTGACAAATCACTGCCATTTTCTAGATAAAGACAATAAAGCAATACGGAGCGTGGATGGTTGTTTGGCCTCTGGCTGTTTTTGCCAGATCACGGTAAAAGAACAGAACGATGGAGGAGAAAAAGAACAGACCTTCCTCCTGTTACAGAAAGACTGCTGTCTCCTCGATCACATTCTCTACCACATTGTTGACGTTTAACACTGATTGTTGTACAGTATGTGTGCATATCATTTTGTTTTGTCTCTAAAAAGTATTGAAGGTACATGTTCGTACATGATGTATAATAAACCTTGTAAGGGTAATAAAGCTATGATTTAAATGATGTTTCTTTTTTTATTGACTAGCATTGATTTCTGTTTCAAATGAACAAATTTCCATCTTTACTTGTCCATTTACGACATTTTATGTTCAGTTTAGTCTCTGAGATTTAACCTTTTCTCTTTAAACCCAAAGGCAACATCGGAACGTTTCACTCCTGCCTTCCTCTAACAGTCCAGTGTTGACCTTCCCTGACCCTGCTCATACTTCCTAGTCTTGATTGAGCCATGATTGTGCATTAACAGTGAAGGCCAAGAGTTAAACCTGTATAGAGGTTGGATTATTTAATAAATACAAACTTGTGACAGACAGAGCTCCATATCCCCCTCCTAAGGTCATGGCAGATAATGGCCTATTGATATGGACTGTAATTAATTAGACATCCAACCTTCATTGGATTCCAGCAACCGTGGGATATTTATTACAGTCTTCAAGGTCAGGGTCATTTTCAACTGTTAAGAAGTATCAGTGTGTCATTAGTAGAAGCTTAAAGAAGAATGACCTAGCTAACCTATCCATGCATCAACAATCTTATATTATTTTATATTATATTTTGTCGAGTCACAACTACAAAAATCTGTGTTCCTCATTGGATTTTATTTCATAAATGAACACAAAGTAGGTTTATCCAGTATGTTATTTACTTGTGTTGATTTTATTTTTGCCTTATTCTTTACAGTAGCACATTACGTACACGTGTTTATTTTTTTGTCCCTCTGATTACATCACTTCCTCCCACAATCCAGAAACATGATCTGTGAAGCTAATTAGTTAATAATTACCTTTAGTTGTCCTTAGGTTTGAGTGTGTCATGGTTGTTTGTCCTGTGATGAACTAGTGACCTGTACAGGCTCTACCCTGCCTCTCGCTGCAGTAAGTGCTGGAGATGGATGCAAGCCTAAAATGAAAATCATGCTGATGATGATAAAATATTTAGGAAGATGTACATGTGTGTTAGCGGACATGTGCACAAACCTGTATCAAGGAATGAGGCTGTGTTAAAATGTACAAAAATGACTGAACAGTTTTGAACTATAGCCCTGAGGTGGACTGGTGACCTGTCCATGGTGACCCCGCCTCTCGCCCCTTGACCCTGGGCAAGATAGGCACTAGCATCCCTCACAATTTTATAGGGATAAAATGGACGGACAGACGGACGGACTATAAACTGTTGACTGCTTGAGAATAAGGTTAAAAGTATTGCTTTGTTTACATACAAGCAGAGAATTGGGACAAAGAAGAACCTGACACAAGGTGGCATGTGCAACAATATATGATGTTAAATCAGAACCAATTTGCAAAGCACCTAAAGTATTAAAGAATTGTTACTGATGCATTTTTCAATAGTTTATTCTGAATTTGTCTGTCTGGGTTTCTGATTTGAAGGATTAAAAACATATTTAAATGTTTTGGATCATCAAACAAATTTTAATATCAGACAAAGAAAACTAAACACAAAATGCTCTTGAAAAGGGAAAGAAAGGCAGAGAATTAATGATAAAACATTCTCTCTAATTCATCCTGAACCATTTAAATAATATCCCAACTGACAATATGGTGTTTATTTATTTATTTATTTATTTATTTATTTATTTATTCAGAAGTTTTTTATTACTGTTGTGAAGCGAGGCACATTTTATTTTGTCTGTCCACACGACTGTCCACAAAAGTCTTGGAGATTATCAAGATATTTTTGGGGGCAAAAATGAGATGGGTATTTGTGTTCTTTTTGTTTTGACCTTGGATTTCTTTTGTAGTTTTTCCCTATCTTAGTCTAGAATCAAGAACCCTGACCCTGAATTGAGACAAGTGCCTGGATCGCTCTTTGCCAGCTTGAAAGCTTGGACTGATGTTGGTTAGTCCTACTCTATAGATCAAGGCATGAAGTGTTGCTTTTTGAGATCTTTTTTGTTCACTTTGTATTGTCAGCCAGGTTCTGTTTAAGTTATTTTTTGTTTCTGCTGCATGTTTTACAATATTGCTCCAATTCAAAACACCTGTATCAAGTAAATGCTTCATTAGTTGGCATTTGCAGAGGTAACTTGATGGGAATTTGAACTCAGCTTGCAAAAGAATATTAACCACAGTTCTGTCATGATGTCATATGTAGATTCAGGTTGGTTTTGGGAGCTATTTTTCTCTTAATAAAATAAGTTTATTCATATTTACTCAGGTTATCTACATATGGAACTGAAATGTATTACATGATCTAAAACCTTGACTGAGAAAGTTATTTATCTCAGGTATAAGACAGTAATTCTTTAAAAACTTTTAACTGAACTTACACTTACCAGTCACATTATCTAAGACTTTTAAAAAATGATAAAAACACGTATTGTTTTTAAGAGGGAAGAAGATTAGAAGAGAGGAATGTTCGAGCGAACACAGAGCTCTCCACCAGCGTGCATTATCTTTGTCCCAAGGATTAAACTGTCTCTACAAAAACCACGTTAAGCCCCGGCTAACACACACAGGAGGCACATCTGACTTTGCTTTTCAACCTAATCGTCCAACTCCCTGCAGCCAAACCAGGCTTGTTTTGTCTTTCATCCCTCCATGCTTTCAATCTTTCACTCTGCCCCCTTCAGGGCTGCCAGTCCACTCAGATTCAGACACAATGAGAGCTGGATCAGAGGATGTCAGCAGTGGAATCCCATGTTACAAATGTAGCACGACTAATAAAGATAAAGTGTTTTCTTTACCAATCTCCAATGAAAATAATCTTGTCTATTGTAATCTGTGTATTAACAGAAACCATACATTCACTCCTTCATACTAATACGCACTAAAGTCAACATGTTGAGGCTTTAAATCTGTGTTCATTCCACTGTTTTCATCTGACTGTGTGTTTGGTGGATTTAAGTGTTTGTGCCTGTCTCCTGCCATAAGTGATGCATGCTGGAATTCTACGTGATAAGAAGTAAGAAATGCGACCCATGAGAGAAAAACAGTAAAACTGGAAGCTGGTTAGATTTTCTTTTTCTCCAGGAGTCATCAGGTGAGTCAGCAGCATCGGTATGTGTGGCAGAGGGATCACAGATCAGGAGAGTGTACTGTTTTTGCAGTTCTCAGCCCACATATATGCACGGCCACTCAGACTTTGTTGGCTGACACCAACAGAAATAAACCTGAACACTTCCTCACCAGTCCAAAGCAGGCGAGTGCTGGGTTCTTTAAAAAGGTTCTGGGTTATTGGGTGAGCTCCAGACATGGCAGTGCCACTGTGACCAACTGAGTCAGGTCACGGTCATTAAATGGTTAATGAGTTCTGGCTTTGGTAACTTAAGAGAGGTAAATGGCGCCAGGTGTTGGTGTACACCAACCCACACACACACACAAACACAACCACACACACACATAACAATTACTGACCCCTTCCATCAGGCAGTGACCTCAGATAAGATGCGGAGGACATTTGTGTCTGTGTTGAAACAAGTTCAAGTTGTTTAATGAGCTATCAGCGCCCCCTGTTGACGCTGCTGAATTTTTTGAACCAACTATACCAAATAACACCTGGTAACAAAGGATATTTTTTTGGAAGTTGTCTCTTTTCTAACTGAATTAGGATTATTTTGCACTGTTGAATAATTGGTGCAAAATAAAAAATTCCATCCATTTTTCTCAATCAGGTTTTTATTCTAATTTGATTTAGAGAAATTTGATATTCTGACTAAGTTTACGACATTTTTGTAATGTTATCAGTTCATTTCCATTAATATTTCTCATCCAAAAAGGGTTTTAGGAGAAATTTGTTTTTCTAACAGAGTGTATTAATGAAATGTTACAAACTTGGATTTCTGTATTTTGTGTAATAAACACTAATAAGGGTAAGTACATGTGAATTGAACATTACGTCTTCATTGTGTAAAATTCTCCGTCTCTTTTCTGTCCTGATGGAATCTCTCCTCCTGGTCATCATTCATTGATCAGATTCTCAGGAAACCGATCCAGATCTGAAGACAAGTCATGCATTGTGATCCTTATGTTGCTCCACAGTTCAGAAAGTTGACCTGATAGAACAAAACCAATGTGATTTTTGATTCAGCTCCTCAAAATGACCCTAAAACAGTTGAAAAATCCCAGACAGGTTTTTGCCTGTTGACCAGGAGAATCAGAGGACCACATGAAAGAAGGTGATGCTAACTTTGAAATATTTGTCATGAGTCCAGCTGCAGCATCATCAACATACAAGCTGCAGCGTTTTGCAGCCTGTAAAATGTAATGAACATCTGAGTTCATGATTTGCAGCGGTGACATACCTGCTACAGATGCAGCAGAGCTGTGACACGAAGTTGCTACTTCATTTATCTGAGGCTAGAATGTGTGTATCAATCTGAAGTCTGAAGTTTTTCCTAAATCTTACTTATATTTAAATATATTTAAGAGGGAATTTGCTAGCAGGTTAACTCTCCTGTTCTGCAAAACATTCTTGAACCCTGACCTCCTTAAATTGGTCAACAGGGAAAGTTGGATTTTAAAGATGCATTGCAAAAATATTCACACCGATTCAACATGTTTATTTATTTATTTATTTTTATTTTATTTGACAGACTCAAAGTCCAAATTTAACTAAAAAAAAAAAATAATAATTATTATTTCTCATTTCAACCAAAGTAGTGCATCAATGTGAAATGGAGGGATGCATGTTTGTTTTTTTTGATGAAATCTGTGTATGTGTATATGTTGAGCTCCATTAACTCTAACACCCATAAATAAAATTCAGTGCCACCTGTTGCATGAAAAAATGGCCACATTAGCAAAAATAGTCTAATTTAATCAGTACAAATATAGCTGTAATGGAAAATGTAAAGACAGCTCCAAACCTACCAAGACCAGGGTGTCCACCTAAACCTGGGGTGTCTAACTTTTTGCAACATGGGTTAAAATCTCAAGTTCAAACCACTTCAAAACCCATATTTGTTTCAAACTTAAAAGACAAAACAACTCTGTTTTGAATCAGCTACAAATTAAAAATGCACATTTTTAATTTTAAGGAAAGCTGCTTGTTTTTGAAAGGGTTTTTTGTTGGTTTTTTGCATCCATAAAAGAAAGATGTCAAGTTTTCTAACGTTCTGATTGACGCTTTTCTGGTCTGGAAAATCTTTTAGTTCATTCCCAACAACAAAAATGAGAACTTTTTTCTTCAAAACAAAAGAAAATAAATAAAAAACTTGATTCATTTAGCCATCTTTAATGAACGGGTGTGCCTTCATCAGCTTCTGAGTAAACAGATTGAGTTTATGGCTGTATGTACCATAAAATTATTAAAGCAAAAAGAAAGCAGGACTAATAAAATAAAAAATACTTTGTGACCAACACTTTCCATTGAAAAAGAATTACTATTTTTTTTCACTGGCTCCTCTCTTCTTGAACTGAGGTGGGGAAACTCACAAAATCATTCCAATGGCCACAAGTGGCCCCCAAGCAGCACGTTGGACACCACTGACCTAAACCAGCAGATAAATAGAGAAACTACATGCTCAGTAGGTGACATGTTAAATCATGTGGAAAAGAGGAGCCTTGTCAGACGAGATCAAAATTGAACACAAACTGCTATGATTGGCTTAAGACTAATTCCTCCGATCCCTGTGAATACACCCTCTACTTTTATCTGCACCAGAGGAAAATGCTTTCCACAATCTGACCTACAGGAGCTACTGCATTGCATGAAATGTAAATATGAGCCATTTCCCAAGAGCATCAGGTATCCCTGGTTCACTGATTCTCCTTGTTTGGAACACATTTGGTGGTCCAGACCAGTGCAGAGTGGGAGCCGTGGTTGAGGGGGATTGTTTCCCTCAGATCTAAGAAATCATTATTGGACCCTGTGAGAGCGGCTCCAACCTCGGTCACGAAAAAAAGAAATAGAAAACTCTCACTTTTAGAAGGAGATGCAGGGGCGGGGGAGCTGTGGCAACTCAAAATGTCTCATTTAAACCAAAGCAACTCGTTAAAAACACATAAAGAGTTATTGTAACAGAGTGTTGCACATAAACATCTAAAGATGTGGAGGTTTGTGTAATGCATTCAAAAACTTAAGAGTCTGAACGTTCACAATTGAAATAATTGTGGAGAACAATTATTATATTAAACGTTAAGAATAATCTCTTTCATTTGAATAATATTATCAAGGGATTTAATTTGGCAGTCAATGCCTTTAACTGTGGTTCTTGTTTTATGATCCATGTTATCTTGTAAGAGTGAAGCACAGCTGGAAACCTGTTGATTCGACAACTGAGTACTTGACAAAAGAAAGAAAAAAGAAAGAGAAATTGCTGGAATAAACCTTTTGTAAGAAAAGTCACTTAAAGTTGCAGCAAAAGCAAAACTGAACTCTTTGTCCGATATTCAAAATATTTTTTAGGAAGACCAACAGATCATGTCCTATTTAGGGATGAAATGGCCCAGTCAAAGGCCATGTCTAAACCCAATGGAGAATCTGAGGCAAGACTTGAAAATTGACCTTCACTGATGCTTTCATTCAATTTGAATTAAAAAAAAAATATATCAGTTTGCAAAGTCACACCATAAAAAAAAAATAAAGAAAGAAGCCCTGGAGCTTTTAAACAAGCATAACTGAAATCCTGTAAGTGTCTTCAAAGAGTCATTCTGTTCTGATGCTGTTGACAGGAAGGACCTCCAATAGACATCAGCCTTGCAGCTATTTGCCATGCTAGCAGCTCAACATCTGAGCTGCAGAGACAATATTCTACAATAACATATCTTGGATGACACCATTAGTTGTTTGTAAGCATTGCTAATACTTCTAATTTGTTTTAGCCACGCCTCCATAAATTTCTGTCAACCATTTGGTTATAAATCCGGGCAGAGAGATGTTGGAGTTGGGGATATGGTGGTTGCCTGTTATGGTCAATGCAAGGACTTAACGTCTTAATTCCCTCTCTACTCTTTGATCCTGCTCCACATCCACAAAGTTATCATAATAACTGTCCAAAAGTAAGAAAGTAAGAGCAAAAATTGTTTCTTCCAAGAAAGGCAATGCCTCAACCAAACAAATGTCTTCAAAAACAACCAATCAAAACTAACATAGCAGAGCAACTCCAACATGCTGCCACCTCAAGCAGAGAGACTTCTATTAAACGGACGGTACTACTTGAAATCATCTTTTTTTTTTAATTTTACATAATGTTATTCTCTTATCAAAAACATACATACTTGGAGTGTTGAATGTTTAATCTCCATGGCAACCATTCAGCTGTGCAAAACACCTGGGTGGACCTAGCTCCGCCTTTGAGACACAGCTCCTCCTCTGAGCTGAAGTTTCCAAGAGTCCACCTCAGAGAGCAGCCCTCCTCCTAACCTTTCCCATTCAGTTCCTTCAGACTAGTCTAGTTTGCAATTAGCAAACACTTGATGGAACAGCCCCTCTGCTGAGCTCATTACAAGAGCTACTTCTCAATTCAATGCTGGTAAAAACTTTGCTAAAGAGGAGCCATTTTATGATGACTTCCTGAAGGAGTTTCAGAAAGAGACAGAGACCCAATTTCAAGGTGTTAATGTCAAATTTCTTTTAAGTCATATTTGATCTATATAGCATTTTACAGCAACTAAAGAAACATAGTTACTTGATTGTGATAACAAACAGCACTATATGCCTAGAAAATACATAATACTGGCCCTTTAATACTCCTGCAGGGACTGTACAGTATATCACAGTTTGTCTTACAAAGCTGTGTCTCTATTGTGTGTCTTGTTGCATGCATTCATTTCAGCTTTCAACACCAAGGCTATTATACCACACAAGATATTGTCAGGATGTGTGGAAATACAGTCTGGGCTTTAATCCGCTGCCAAGACGGCTTTTTTTTTTTTCTTCTGTCTTGCAGAACTGAAAGAACAGAGAAAACGACACAATCACTCAACATGCCGTGGTCAGGATGATACAAAGTTGGGCCTCTGTTAAGCTATAAAACTTTAGTCATTCTGCACCCATAATGCTCTGCTGCTTTTGAGTCTTTTCAGGCTGCTGGGTGGGTATTGTTTAAGAGAGAACATTGTAATGAGTATCCAGGGTGACTGGCAAAGTGAGTCACAGAGTAGAGAAATGTATTCCCAATGCTCCCTTTGGTTGCCAGAGGGGAAGAGTAGCTCCAGTATCTCATGAAAGTCTCCACTGCAGGTGGATGCCACCGGGCAGATTAAAGGGTTATTATTTAATCCCTTCAATTGATCTGGCATGGGTCATTATCTTGAAAATACAGCAGGACTGCATGGCCCATTTTTGATAATAACGCAAAACTGACTCAGTGGCTAGAAGGAGGTAGTTTCAAACCAACCAGGGACAATCTTTGTGATCAAAACAATTTCTTCCTTATAATAGTGGGGTTATGAAAAGGCAACAATGGCTTCCAATTGAAGGGACCCGGCCCAAACGAACACACATCTGGAATATTTGCTTCACATGAATGACTTTTCTCTCCAGCTGACTGACAAGTTTCTGACTTGTAGGTTGAGGTAGAGGGGAGATTTGAAACAGCTATGTGGAGTGAGCTTAAGTACTCTCTTTGAAGATACTGTCATTTGGAAATGTTATGCTAATTATCCAGTTGCCATTGGATCTCCTTAAATCAGATTATGGGGACAGTTTATAGTTTTACCAGCATATTGCTGACGCTCAAACTAATTAAACAACAGTGGTCATCTTAAGCAAACAGCTTACTGCAACTTTGTAATAAAGTTGTAACTTCACTGTTTCAAAAACCACAATGGAATTTACAATCAATCTGAATTTTTCATCTAAATGCTAATCCTCCTTTATTATAGCCTTGCAAAATATTCTAACCACTTAGATCTTTTCTCTTTTTTGTCATGTTGTGACCACTGTTTTAAGAGAATTTTATTTAACAGACCAAGTAGTGCTAGATTGTGAAATGGAAAGAAAATAAAAGCTTTATGCAACCACACTGATACTTCTTAGGCCTTGTAAAAAATAAGAAAAAATCAAGGGGTAAAAATACTTTTGCAGGAGACTTTAAATGATACCATGATGTTCATTTTTAGTTCAGTTGCAAAAAAAACTCAAGTCATATAAATGTCATTATTCTCGCATGTTTCAAAACGTTGCTCCTGGCAGTAAAGAACCAATCATAACCTCCGTAAGAGTTTCAGCAGGAGCAAGATAAGACGAAACAGTGAAGCTTGAAAAAAAGATGTTTTAAAACGGTGTTAGTTTGCCACCTAGCGGTGAACAGTTTAGCACACACAACGAGGCAGGATCCCTACATTACAGGTTCTTTTAACGTTACAAACTGATGACAAAAAAGACAGTCACTTCGACTTTTTTATACTATGAGGAAATAAATATAAATAGCTTAAAGGTTTTATTTAATGTGAGAATACTTTAAGGGTTTAACTGGTGTGGGGAGACTTAAATGTTGATGCACGAGAGGGGTATACGATTTGTGTACGACTATTTATCTCTATTATTTTTCTATTCTGATTTTACTTTTTACTGTTCATTGTCTGTGTTTGAAATAAATAAATAAATAAATAAATAAATAAATAAATAAATAAATAAATAAAGTTTTGATGTTTTCAGGTCTCAGTTCTGTTTGGAATTTACCCCAAAAAAAGAGTCATTATCTCTTATTATTATCTCTTTATGTAG
The DNA here is from genome assembly GCA_903066825.1 of Alfaro cultratus. Classification (NCBI taxonomy): domain Eukaryota; kingdom Metazoa; phylum Chordata; class Actinopteri; order Cyprinodontiformes; family Poeciliidae; genus Alfaro; species Alfaro cultratus. The sequence goes on along the minus strand of CAEFZX010012214.1, from coordinate 12,424 downwards.
GCAAAAACCAGAAGAGTATTATAAAAGAAGAAGAAGAAAAAGAAGACGAAGAAGAAGAAGAAGAAGAAGAAGAAGAAGATCTAGTTTATGTTTTTAAGGGGGAAAAAAACTACGTATAACATATACATATGTCGTGGTGTATATTCATAAGATAAAATTATTCAAATTTAATTTTGATGGTTTGATTTTTCAGAGCATGGAAAGACTGAGTGCTGCTGAAATGTTTGTATTTGGTGTTAAACTTGAGGTGTGGATCTGATGAGCACTGAGGCTCAGCTGGGAAGCCACCCATGCGCTGACGTCACGGGGCTCTGACAAGCTGGTGGTACCGGAAGAAAAGATGGCGGATCATGAGGAGCAGCTATCCGACGAGGAAAAGGTAATGTTCTAATAAAAAGCAGGTTAATGCTCCCAGAGAAAACGCTTGGGTTACAGGTTTGATTTTCTTGGCAACTTTTTGTGCGAACTGTGACGTCGGTCGGCGTGATGGAATTTGGAGAAAAAACCCGGGCCCGCAACAGAGCCGCTGCTGCTTCTGCTTTATTATTTTTAGCTCAACTTCCGCTCGTTTGCGAATCTCTTACTGGGGGCTCCTTGTACGGTCCTGACTCAAAATAGGACCCGTCAACATATTAGAAATTCACCTGAGCGAACCCCCCACTCGGTTTTCGCTCGGTGGGCTCGTCGTTAGTCCCCGGGCTCTCTGGTTACTGGTGTTGTGGAAGTTTTCAGACCTTCAAATATTGCTAGCTTCGTTCGGTCATTTAGCCTAGCTGCGCCCTGCTAACACAGAGCCAGACTTCCTAACAGTAACACGCCCTGCGCTGTTTGACGCCGGGCTGTTTTATGAATAAATCCCAAGTCCGCTTGTTTAGTTTACAGCTAAATGTTTGTAGAATTATAGGAAGGCCGTTAGATGTGGTGTGTAAACATGATTGGAAACTCCAGAAAGCAGCTCCGTTAAAAAAAAGTCAAACAGAACCACTCGGAACGCAGTCATATATTCATATCTTTAAGAAGTGCATTCAGGACTTCGGATCAACATGAAAGAGTGTCTGTTGAAAACTTTGTTGTTAAGGCAGTATTTCAACCATTTGTGATCCTGTTAAAATTTTTTCGTTAAAATATGAGAAAATCGTCAATGATTAAACTGTAAATTGACAGATTAGACTTAGATATTATTGCAACTGATAATGTCACATATTATTGTGCATGCCATATTGAACATCCAGACAACCCAAAACATTGTGTATGTTCCATGTCAACAGTTAGCAAACAACATTGATTTTCATTTTTAAAAACTTGTGCAGTCATTTTAAATTTACTCAGCTAATTTTATTTCAGCTCATATGAAAACTGCTAGATTTTGTATGCAAATATATATATTCACCCTGTGAGAAATAATGAGTCAGGGAATTTTGAACATATTTCAAAACCATAGAAAGAAAGCAAAATAAAACCATAAATGCATTTTAAATAATAGTCGATGGCAAGAAGAAAGGTCTCAGGGATGCAGCTCTATATTCCAGCTACGTTGACTAAAATTTTGCATCAAAACAGCCAAAGTAACAAAATCTGGTAAACACAAAAGTTAATAATTCTCCAAATTGACATTTGAAATATGTTTATATATTTCAATGTCTTAAAAATATTTTCTTTAATGGGGTATAAAACGTTTTTCCTGTGTCAGGTAGAAGGATTTTGGGGGCTGTTCTCGCTCCACTCACATTTGTGGACATTTTTTCATGCAGTTTCCTTCAGTTTCCTATGTCTAGATGAGCAGTTCAAGAATACAGGAACTAAATACTTGGTTTTCTATTTAATACTGCATTGTCAAGATATTTTAAAATTGCACTAAACAGGACTTGGACTTTCTCTGTTTTTTGTTTCTTAAAAAAAAAAAATTCATGTTCAAAGGGAGAATCTTGAAGCTAAACAGAAAAACTCCCAGAGGCAAGAAAAGGCAAAAGCCAAATGTGTCCTACAAACCCTGACTAACATAAGTCAAATATGGCTGCCATGTGTTTACAATGCAACAGTAATAACAATTTGTCAATTCATGTTTCACAAAATCTTGTACACACACACAAATAGTTCACTCTCAGGACTCATTTCTACCACACCAGTTCTTTCACAGAACATATGGCGGTTCCTTGATCCTGCCTTGAATTGTTCTCTAAATGGGACTTTTGTGTCACTATGTATAATGAAGAGACATGTGTTGCTCTGAGTTTGTGTTGGCAATAATAATTAGTTTGGTCATTGACTACAGTCATTTGCAAATCTTGGTTTCCAACTTACAACAATTACAACAATGTTTTAGTTCTGTTAAAGTCCAACCAGAGTTAAAAGGTTCTGTTTTTTAGCTCAGCTGTGGTTTTCAGATCAGTTTTTGCTGAAATATTCTCCACTGTACTTTACTCTTGAGCAGGAAGTAAAGCTCAACATGCTAAAACTGCTAGATTATTTTGTGGTGTTTGGGCTTTTTAGCTTTACATTGTATTTGCTGTAAATATCCCCAAAGACAGTCCAAGTACCAACGAGAGGTGATTCTTTTTTTTATCTTTGTAAATTTTTTTCATGCCCAGAAGCCCTCACATTTAACTTTGCTTCATGCTGTTGTTTGATTTTTTACAACTGTGCTTAAATGTTGGTGTAAGAAGTTGGACCTTATGTAGTCTCTGTGGTTTTTGTCAAACATTTTGCAGTTCATGATGATGCAACACATCTCATCAGTACCAAAGCCATCATTCAAGACATCTTGTGATGTGTTTAGATGCAGCTGTAATTTTTGGTTATCAGCAACCTTTTTGTGCTTGGTATAAACAATCTTTCAAACTACAGAATAGTGAACTGTTTGCCTTAAGCGCCTACTAGATGAATTGGTTGCAGTGTTATCTTTTCTGCTGTCTTTGGTTTTGTTTTCACTTATTTGTCTTTACAGAAGCTCGGTTATTTTACACTTGCAGTACCAGAATTGTCAGTTGAAACAGTAGCTGCGTTTCCATTACAAATGTGTAAAACTTTGTCAATATTCCACTAATGTAAAAAAAAACAACACAATTTTGCAATTGCAGTATTTCTACTAAATAAGAAACACAAATAAATCACACATAAACAAGATTGGCGCGGTAAGTCATTAAAAAACATGACGTGCAATTATCCTTCAACTACTTCCTGTTGTTTTCTTCTTTGTGGTTTGCAACAGTGGCAGCATCCAGTTGTTGATCATGTGACTTGTTTTATGTGGAAAAAAAGTGTTTGGATTGCAGTTTTGCAAAATCAACCAAAAAACCCCCACCTCATCTTAGCATCAAAACTTATCAAAAAATGATGTTTTTTGAGATTGTCATGTTTCCATTAATATAATTTATTTTTGAAATGTCAAATTGTGCATTTATATAGATAATGGAAACGCAGTTACTGAAGATGCTTGTATATTAATTTACACCATACATATGTATTTTTGCAGAATTAAATCTAAAATGACTAGCTGAATTACTCTGATCCACTTTGCGACTTTAATACAAGTTTAGTTTTATTTAACCTTCTTATATATTAGTTTAATATTTTGTTGAGCAAAGCATCTCATCGGCGTTTCACTGCTTCATCCTCGTATGACAGGATATAGTTGTTAATGGTGGGGTTTTTAAAAATGTATTATATCTCACCAACAATCTATTTAGGAGTGTACCACCAACAATCATTTTGTTAGGGTTTAGAATCCTTAGTGTAGAACTTTTACTAGCTAATATGATGTAGTTTTTGTGGCAAACAGTTTATGTCCTCTTAATTCCCTTGGTATGTCCAGTATGGCCATTTGCTGCCTGCAGTTTGCATTGTCCAGCATTCGCTGATTGGATCTGTGAGGTTGACACGGTTTCACCTGGAAGCTACCACTGACATGCAGTAACTGCTGATCCGTCACAAATGCCGTTTCCTGAAACAGAAAGGAAAATCTTATTTCAGTGAGAATCACACAATCATATCTTAGATTTGGTTTTATTTTGTTCAATGTGTCTTTTGGAGGTTAATTCCGGTTTATTTGATGGCAACTTTTCTTTTGTTTTATTATGGCCAGTAATTTGGAGGTTTTCTATGGGATGTTGTAGAAATAGAATATCTGCTTTTTATTGTTCCCATTTAAACTCTGAAGGAACAACCTGAAAACCTGTTCAGAACATGGGAACATCTCTGCTGCTAATTCTCATGAATGATTCTGAAAAGCTTTGAGTCATTTGAGTAGCAACCCCATCAGCTTCCTGACTGCAGTAAAGAAACCACACCGTGTTACAGGAAGCTGCTGTTACTCAATCTGCTTTGTTCCTGTTCCCTCCGTTGGCTCTTTAAGGCAGGTATCAGAAATAATACAATTATTATAGTTTACCTGTTAAGTGATTATTCTTAGAGAGACTTAATCAGATTTATGACAAACTTTACAGATCTTGAAACTGAATGGGACATAGATTTAGCTACATTCAGCCCTGCAAAGACATTTTAGTTGTGCTTAGAATCAGACTTTTATAAGTGTTTAAATTTGAGAAGAATTGATATAGGTTATATTTATCTTTTATTTAGTTCTGTAGAGACTAATTCATGCCGGAAGACTTTAGATTTTTTTTTCATACATGACAGAAGAAATCCAGATCAAGCCCACTCTACGTAGCTCCTCATAGATGAATGAAGAAGCTGAATGAATTGCTTTCAGTTATATGCTACTAATGATTAAACGAGGGAGTTAAATATACCTTTTATGGTTTTACAAATGAGTGATTGATAAAAACTATATGGGTAATAGGAAAACAATTGGTTTATTCACACTTCTTGTAATTGCCATGGTTAGTGAAGCAGGAAAAAGCAATTGGGGGCTCTGAAAGTTTATTTCTCTCAACAGGCACTGATGTTTTCAAGCCTTTATTTCAGTTTATTATGATGAAAACACAACATTTATAATTAGGATATTACAGTAGGCCAATAAAAACATTTGTAATACAAAGCTAGTTTTTAATCTGTTACATAAACCTTATTGGAACATACATACCAATTTATCGAATGACTGTAAATAAAATAAACCATTTTTGATTTATTCATTGGCCTGTCACAGTGACACATTTTGCTAGAAAATAATTTGTCCCAGAAATTACTGCGATAAACAATCGTATTGTCATTTGGAGACAATCTTCAACTAATGTAGCAATAATAGTGGCATATTAATACAAGCCGCTTTAGTTGTCGGCGTTACTTGCATTTCTTTTGTAAATTGATAGCATCTTTTTAATGCTGCCGTCCTGTGCACTGGCTTGTTTAGCACAGTAGATGCATGCCTTCCAATTTATGATGCACTAAAGTTTCAATAAAAGGAACCGTTGATCACCTTTATTGGTTCCTGAGCAGACTTCCAGAACCGGGACAGACATGTCCCTGAATGATGCAGCTCAGTTTAAAGTCTAAAGAGCAACATGGCGGATGTCTTTGAGAGTTTGACCATCAAAAAGATGACTGAGATCAATCTGCTCTCTTTCTAAATGCACACAGCAGCATGAGGTTCTTGCAGCTGGAGGCCATATCTGGTGGCTTCCACCTGAAACTGAAGAATGCAGCAACAGAGGAGAGCTGTCTGCACCTGCCTGCAATCGAACTGCTCTGCTGTGGCATATTTTGCAACATTTTGAGTTTTGCCTTCCTGTGTTCACTGTTAAAAACAAAACTCCTAATTGCTTTTTTTTTTGTTTTTTTTGTTTTCTTTTCAAAGAATGCTCCTGACTTTAAAAGATAGGAAAGAGATTACAAGATTATGGATTTAAAGCTACCTTTATCAAGTAACCCATATTTTTTTTACTCTTATATGGGTGGTGTTTGTTGCATTTACTTGTTAAATCAGAACAAAGTCAACACAAGAGTTTTCTAGTCCTTAGAAAGTCTGAATGAGACAATGGTTCCTCATTGAACACCTGAAAATAGTGTCAGTCATGCTCGTGTACTGGGACCAGTACCAGTATTTAATTCTTAAATCAAATGCATCACTGTGGTGTGCAACCGTTCAACATAGAAATATCAAAGTGTTTGTGTGGAAAAATGATCAAACCAACACACGATTTTTAAATCACTAAAATTGATTTAAAGCACTTTTTTGTCTCAGAGAATAGTATCAGACCTCCTCTTAATGTACAGTTGTTATCAAAGAGTAGTTGTTCCTGTTTTTTAGAAATCTTTTGCAATAAAGATTTTTTTTTGGTGTTATTGCTTGAGTGTGGTTTCACATTAGTTGGGATTAAGCAAAGTTCCTCCCTACAGGAACGGTTGGGACAGGGTGTGGGGGGGGCTCTGCAGTGGCTTTCACAGGGAACAGTCGTTGGGTAATGTGAGCAGGAATATACAGTGAACACATGGAGAACAGGGACCAGCTGGTGTCTAGGCTCAGAGAGCTCGAAGACACAAGAATCCCACTCTGAGGGGGTTCCTTATTTCCCACATTGTGTGTGTTTTTGCGTGTGTGTCAGAACTACTGTTGAAGCACCAGCCACACTCCATGATTTTCCCCAAAAAACATCAAACAGCTTGATGTTTTTTAGGTCATCTGTGGTAGGGGAGAGAAAAATTGGAGGTCACACTAAATGACCTCAAATTCATGACCAGAGATTCTAAAGCATGATAACCAAAGATCAGACAGCATGAACTCAACTTAAGGTGATGATCAGAGTTGAAACGTTGACTGTTCCCATTTTTTGTTTCAGATAACTGGGTAGGACAGATTCTAGCGGCTCAGCAATTGCAGTTTTCTGACCAATCACCAATTTTTAAAAAGCCTGACCTGCTGATTCTAATTTTGGTTAATACCGATTTAAAAAATTATAATTTTTTGTCTGTCAAATAGCTAAGGCCTTGTACACAAGGAAACAAGCACAGTATATTTTTGTAAACTATTAAGAACAAATGTGGGTCCACCACGTGACAGGATTCCGCACCACAGAAAATGGTGTAGTAGGTATGCCGGGCCAATCGGGGGCGCTGTAGAGCTGCCAGAGAACAACACCAAAATTAACAAACTGCAGTTTTGCCAGATTTTGCATGTTTCTATACAACTTGTACACTTAATTTATTTTGAAATATCTAGAATCTGTTGTTTTTGGCTAATAAAGTCACTGTACTCTGGTGTTGTAAAACAGAAACAGTGTGACTTTTAAGATTTAAAATAACATGGCGTCAAGGACAACCAAAAACCCTGCCAAACGATGCCATGTTTATTTGAAACTGGCATTCTGGAACCCGATTTCAAAAACAATCGCTTCTGGTTTTTCCAAGACACCGAATCTGCATGGACACAGCCTAAACCACAACAAGCTTTTGCGGATCCACCTGGAATTGTCTCTGTAGATTTGGCCTAGATGTAGCAACAAAAATGCTAAGACGGCAACAGCGGCTGAATTTTCAGACCTTTGCAGTGGATAAGATCTGTTTCAGATGCAAGTGTTGACCGATCCCCTAAAGTTGAAGAAATTGGGCCTGATTTATCGGTGGCCCTCTATTGGCTTAGGGGTGAGTTTAGAGGTAAAAGAACATCCTGTGGCAGCATCCAGAACGTCCATAGGAAGATGTGAAAGGCATCTCATGTAGCACTACGGAGTTGAGGACAAATCTGAAACACTTCAGCCTGTTGAAAAACTTTAACGGCGTGAGACGAGCCAGTGATTAAATTGCAGCACGCCTGTCAATAGCATTTCAAAGATGTCCAAACACTTTAAGTGATGCTCAGTGATTTTCAGAGTAACCCTGGGGCTCTTTATGCCAGCAGCAGAGAGAAAGGGGACACACTCTGTAAAAGTATTTTACTATCTTAAAACGGAGACAAAATTTTTTGACGTGAATATTTAAAACTGTCTTTAGCATCAAATATCAACATTTAGCATACTTAACATTACAACTTCATCACTCTCTGGGTGTAGTCCCTAAAAAATCAAACCTAACCCTTATCTTAACTCTGAGGAATCCAAAAGCCTGCCAACATACTACGTAATGGATCAGAAAGATTAAATTGAGCAACTTCTACACTCTAGACTACCTTTGTGTTACTCACTGAAAGTCTTGCTCTTTTTTTGCTATAAACACCAGACATGTCTCAAAAATGTCAGAAAGGATTTTATTTCAGATGGCTCTTTACACCCTCTGTTTTTTTAACACTTCAATCTTACTGCAAATTCAAACATTTCACTCAAAAACAACAGACACCAAAGAGTGTTATCAGAGAAGCCTGGTAGAGTTTAGTATAATGTACTGGTTGGAGTCGTAAAATTTTTGATGACTTGTAAGTATTTGCATTTTAACAAAGTACGACATGTAAATCAACAAAACGAGCAACATTTTCAATTCAATAACACTTTTTGCTACTAAGTTATTAAATAAATCGACATATTTGCTCAGCAACAAAGATATTAGTTTTTAATCTGTAATTCAGACTCTTAAACCATCACTTTGGTGCAAAGTGCTATTATATCTATTCAGCTTTCAGGTGTTTCAGGAACACCTGATCATTCATGGAATATACTTCACAGTGTTATTCTATAAAGCCACAATTTTTATATTTATAAAGTAGCTTTCAGAAAGTGTGATGCATAAAGGAATTGTTTATCCAGAACAATGGCTGAAAATTCTAATTATGAATATGTCTGTTCCCCTGAATCACATAACAATCCCCCCACTCCTGGTTTTGACTAAACATCCAGACTTTTCTAAAGAAGTTGCACTAAATGTTCCACAGAAGACCACTTCTAATAATAGTTTAGCTTTTTTTTAATATTGCTGTGATCTTGTGATGTTACCGATCATCACAAGACTTCTTTTTCTGAATAACCATGAAAATTGATCCATAAATGGCAACATCCATTATTAAGAGCGGTTGCATAATAAACCAGAATTGAGCATCAAGACCCGGTGTGTGAAAGCTGCCTTAGAAAGGCCACAAAGCAAGGGGCTTACAAATGAAACAGAATTGCTGGTTTAAAAAAAATAAAATTACTACTTACTTGGTGCATTACTATTCATCATTGTGGCAATACAGATGTGCTCCATGTAACTGTGTTAGCCTGATGTTGTGACTTCAGTTCAAAAGAGACCAATAGTTCTATTATGATCAGTTAGATGGAAACCATAGTGTCTGCCAGAGAAAAGGCCTCTGAGTTGCAGTGTGTTTATGCTGCTATTCAGTTAAAACGATGAAACTCTTCCTGTGGGATTATCATCCCAAACACACACATTCAGTTTCCCACCATCTTTCTCCAGATCAGACACGCCTCTTATTGTAAAGTTAAAGTTGTTCATTGATTGAACCCTGACTATTTTACAAGATAGCTCTAATGGAAGCTAAGTTTGAATTTGATCCTAACACACACACCAGATGTGTACCTTCTTTAGTGCCTTCATTTCTCTTAGCATCGTTCATTAGGGAGAATCAATCTGAAGTTCTGAGAGGGTATCACAGCCCTTGTATATACACACTGCTAATAATGGCCACTGGGACAAACACACTTACTCTAAAGCATGCAGTCTCAACCACACACACATGTATAAACACCTTCTCTAGCAAACTAACCAGTGATACCAGTAGCGCCCTGACTGGTTCCACTGTACCCTGCCAGTGATAGAGAGTGTCAGAGAGATACAGAGGTAGGCTAACCTACTGTGTGCACTACCAGCCTCAGCACATTTTCATTTCCTTATATGGTTGTAAACCAAGCAGGGGAGGGAGGGGCTGTTGTCTCACTGTCAGTTGGACATGTGACCTGGAAACAGGAAGTGCTGTACTTCGCAGCAGAAGAGAAGTAAAGTAATGAGGACTGCTGGTGTAGCTGCAGGCTGACTGACGGGACGGGTTTTTACCCCTCCCTCCAAACCTGTGACACAGACACCTCACACCCTCTGTTGGCTGCAGTGTGTAAACGGAGGAAATTCGCAGCTTTTTTTTTTTTTTTTTGGTGAATAAAGAACTTGCAGAACTTCAGAAAGAGAAGTTTCAGCAGAATTAATTTTTTAATGCTGCATTAATGGGGTCTGTTTTCATTTCAAAGCATTTAGTTCAACTCTTTTTAAAGGATTATTACAGTCACAGTCATTTGATTGATGCATTGAATTGAGTTATTAATCCTAGTCAGTTTTTGAGAATTGTAAAAACCATATTAAAACTCTCAGAATCACAAGAAATAATAATTATTTTTTGTGAATTTTATTTTTATTTAATAAATTAATGTTAATCAATCACCAGAAAATAACAGAGTAAATGTCAGTGTTATCTTTCCCTGTATGTTAGCTGTTTTTCTGTTTTGAATTCAATAAAAAAAAAATTCAAATCAAATCTATGCTTCCTCCTATCATACAAAACTAGATGAAAACTAAAATCATTCTGAGGCAAACTATATCCTAATATTTGAATCTCTGTGTTTTATTATTTTAAAAGAATCTAACACATTTAAGCATGGATCAGTCTTTGGTTTCATCAGCCTATTCATATTTTCAACTTCCTGCAATTTTAAGCGCACACTTTTCAGGTTCCTAACACTGTAAAACATTGATATGACTCCCAAAGACTTTTCTGTTAGCCGTCCCAAAGTACTTAACTTGTGAATAAATTTCATGTTTTGTCACTTTATATCTTCACACTTTAATGCACTTTATTGGGATTTGATGTGTTGGACAAATGAAAAGTATGAGACATGGAAGGCAACGATATTTGAAAGACATCTTGAACACCCTGACACCCCACTTTACTCTGATACCCCTAAATTAATTCCATTGCATCTAATTACCTTTAGAAGTCATTGGATTTGTAATTAGATCCAAGCTATTTATAGTATAATCTCAGAACTCTATCAGTTTTCTTCCACTTTGCACTGGTTGGGATTTAAGTTCAATAAAACACTTTGAATTTAATGGTTGTAATATTGATAAGAGTCAGGGTGTATTTGCACTTTTGTAAGGTGTTCTATATATGTATTTGATGAGAAACACTTTCCTGACTTTTTTTTTTGGCTTATGAAGCCAAAAAAAAAATCTATTAGATTTTTTTAAATAGATTTTTCTATTCTAATAGATTTTAGGAAATCTATTAGAATTCCGTATTAGGGGCGTGCCGTGGTGGCGTAGGGGATAGCCCACATTTGGAGGCCTACTGTCAAAATAAGGGACACTAGAGCCCCTCAAAAAGCCCCCTGGTGGAGAAAAAAAAAAGAATTCTGTATTAGAATTATACGGAATTCTAATCGTATAATCCATTGCATACGCCTAAAAGAACAGGTTGTTGTCAGTGAGTTCTATCAGTGATTTCTGTACTCATGTTTTGCTGTTTTGCTTGCAGGTACGTATAGCAGCTAACTTTGTCATCCATGCCCCACCAGGAGAGTTCAACGAAGTATTCAATGGTGAGTGCTCCGATTCTTTTTCATTTAACAGTAAGAAATGAATTGATCTCCACAATTTAACTTTCAGTTATTTTGATTCTTAAGGTGTTTGCCTGATTTATGTTGAGTTTACACAACTTTTTAAATAGGCAGTATTATGTAAAAGCAACTTTTTTGAGCTTTACATCAAATTACAATGCTATTTCCTCATCAAAATCATACCTTTAGTGTTGCTTTGATTCTTTCATGAATGTTGGAGAAATCCTTTAATCTCCCTTGGCAACCATTCAGCTTTGGGCGAACATAGTTCCACCTTTGAGCTAATCCTTAGAGCTGCAGTCTCACAGAGAATCCCTCACCTGCGACTTCCCTATAGACTAGCCAGCAGCAATTAGCAAACATCTGTTGGTACTGCAAGTCTGCTGAGCTCATTATAGGAGCTACTTCCCATTGCAACTCTGGTAAAAATGTTGTTAAAGGATTAATAGTGGAATGATGTTGTGATGACTTCCTGAAGGCGGAGTTACAAAATAAGGAGTTTTTAAAGAGACTGAGGCCCAATTTCAAGGCGTTAGATTACTAAGTCAAATTTCTTTTAAGCTATATTTGACATATACAGCATTTTTATAACTGAAGGCAATGTAGCTACTAGAAATGTGCCTAGAAAACACATACTGCCTAAACGTGTGGCAGAACTAACGGGTAATGTAGAGGGCCGCACTGGGTTAAACCGGTGAATATGTTACCGTCAGACGCGTGCTTCATTGAATTTCCAGGCCGCTTCTTGTTGTTGCAAATAATCAATTTATTCCACTTTAAACTGCCATACTTCAGACTTTACAGGACTGACATTTACTGACCAGGCTAAACCTTTCAATGGTGCCAACAATAAGCGACGTTACAACACGGTCAACAGAAATTATGACCACCACCGGCGCACCCACTTCCTCATACATACAAAGCCAGCGCGCCAGTATGGCTCCCATTCATACCTTAGTGACAGTCACGCCCACCTCGACACACCCACCACCCAAGTG
>CAEFZX010012211.1:0-27391 GCA_903066825.1 Alfaro cultratus | reverse complement strand
CTGGAGCAAAGACTTTTTATGATGTTTTTTTTTTTTTTTTATAGCAGGGAAAAACAAAAACTATCACCAGGGAAACCAGAGTGAGCTGCGGAAGCCAAAATAAGCAATACAAACCTTAATAAAAAAATTTAAAACAACGTTTTTTTTGCCCACTAATTTGAAATATTTTTAGATATTTAAAATTAGTAGTATTTCTTTGAGTGGACCTAGAAAGTTAAGAAAATACATTTTAGCTAATCAATGGCCTCTGTGACAAAACGTTTCCAACATACCAGTATTATAGTGAGCTTTTATAAATAATGTCTACAGATCCCAAAGAAGCATTCAGTAAAGCTCATCCTGGAAAAAAAAAAGGATTGTGAAACAATGTCTATGTTGGATAAATATTTAACATTTTGGCAGTTTGCTGTACTGACAAAAGCTCTGTCTTTTCTCTGAAAGTAAGCACAGTGTTATTTTATAACAACAACAACAAAAAAGATTTTTTGAAGCCATTTAAAGCCGGGTGGGTTGCTGTGATACTTTATGATTGGCAATGCCAGTGTAGACCCTACAGGCAGTCTAGACAGGAGATGAGCGATAAGCTGGGTCCTGGTAGCCTGCCTGGTACTCTTATGATCACGGCCTCTGGGACTCAGAATTCATATAATATGTAATTGCATTGCAGATATGTTCCGACCTTGTGATCATGTCTAATTCATGCGTAATCAGACCATCTTTATAATTACTTTTTGTTGTAATATAAATTATGTGTTTATGTTCAAAGGTAAGAGGAAACAACCAGAGCCTATAACTCTGTGAGGGCGATTTAAGCTCTGACCCTTGGTTGTTTGGCACATGCTAAGAGCTTTTGAGTGCTGGGAAGCACAGGCAATGCCTGCCACCTGTAGCTCTTGTGCTCAGAGTGCAGCGGTGACATTTGGTGAAGTGTACCATTCACTGTTAAAGACTATGCAAATTGTAAAGTTGGATTATTTTTTATGTCACACTTACCTCCTTGATCCTCTTAGAGGTCATTCAAGTAGCTTCCTGCCAGCAAACCCGTGCAACAAAGTACAATAACACGAGTGATACCATTGTTACACAGCTGGTTACTTCTCACATGTTCTAGGTAGAAACCGTTCTTTCATTAGTTTTGATTGTACGTTCCTTTAAATCTGGATTTCTGAACTATTTTTGGTAGATTCCAAGAGATCACAGCTGAGGATCAAACTTACACTTTGCTATATTTCATGAATTGTTTGAGTTGATTAATATCAGGCTAAATGGAAACATTGGATAAATGCTGGGAAAAGACGCTCCTTCCTCTCAGAGGTTCTGTGCTGATTGACTTCTATTCAATTGCAATTGCTTCTAGAGCTTTATGTTAAAGCAATAACGTGACAAAGAAGAAGTTTATTTTTACAGTAATTTCATGCTTTGAAATTGATCAAATAAATCCAACTTGACTCCAGCATATTGCTTCCCGAAAGAGGGATATTAGAAATAATCAAAAACTTTTTCACTCTCTTACTTTTGATTTTATGAGTAACATTGCACTGTAAAAGAAATACCGGATGTTTAGTGTTAGACTGGCTTCTTGCGTCTTCATCTCCTTTATCTCTGGGAGAGTTCGAATCAGTGACGTTGAATCTGCAATCATCAATCCAGCATAAGTTGGCTCTTGCCAAGGTCATATTTATAATGACATCAGAGTTTGTCTTGGATCCTACTTATCAGTACAGCTCAGGCTTTCTTGCGCTGTCTGTGTTCCACACCAATGACGGATTCTGAGTTGAGACGAAAGAGGGGTCTCCGAGGAGTTCTGGGAATTCCCTCTTTTAGCCCCTCGTCTTCGTCATTTCTGCACTTGGCTCGCCAAAGTCCTTCCAGGTAGTTATGACTGGTCTTAATTTCTGAGTATTTCCCATCAGACTTGCCAGAGCCTACTCAGTGTTGCTGATAAATAACGAGGACATGGCAGAAAATATCTCTTCAGATGACTTGTGGTGGTTTAAGAATGTATCTTCTCCTCTTAAGCATAATTCAGATTTTACTTTTCAATCCAAACAAAATATTCATCACATTCTGTTTTTTGCCGTTCATTCCCGTGTTGTGAGACTCACATGTGCTCTGTATTACAATTATTTCAGAAGAATTGTAAGGCATGTAAACATCAGGACATAAATAATGCCTCCCTGATCAGGTCCTCCAATTATAGCAAACGCTTGATGGAACTAGACAATGAGCTTATCATGTACTCTCCAGTCCATTGCTTGGTTATTGGCATAATGAGAAGCATTGTTGTGATGATGTGTCGGATGTATAGTGTCAGAAAGCGCAGGAGGTTCTTAAAGAGACAGAGGCCAATGTCAAGGCCTCCAGTTGTAAAATCCCATTTCTTTTAAGTCATGTTTTATATATACATTTTTATAGAAGCTGGAGGTAACATATTGTTTATGACATAAAATGGCACAATGTGCCTGGAAAATACATAAAACTGCCCCTTTAAAAAGATCAATAGTTACAAATAAACTTTTTTACATTTTACATTTGTTCATAGTGTCCAAAAGTCTTTAAGTAGTAAGTAAGTAAGTAAGTAAGTAAGTAAGTAAGTAAGTAAGTAAGTTTAACACTCTAGGTCAAAGGTGTGACTTGACATACAGGCCTTTTTTTGCTTAGTTATACTTCAAAATGGGTAAGAAAAGGAAAAACGTAATTAAAGGAAGGCAGGTGTATTGATCTTAGAAAGTCAGGAAATTGTTGTAAGAAAATAGATCATCACTTAAACCTGATTAGGAACATGGTAATAATTGAAATAGGGAGGGTGGGCATCCATGGCAACCATAAGTTGCTATCTAGATGAAAACTGCTTCTTCGTAAGGCATTCTATAAACAAATATTATTGTATATAATCAAGTCTTATTTTTCACAAATTGTATTCAGTAGCATATAAGATCCATCCATCCATCCATTTTCTAACACCCTTGTCCCTAGTGGGGTTGGGAGAGGTGCTGGACATCCTGGACAGGTCGCCAGTCTGTTGCAGTGCAACACAGAGACAGACAAGACAAACAACCATGCACACACACACACTCACACCTAAGGAGAATTTAGAGAGACCAATTAACCTAACAGTCATGTTTTTGGACTGTGGGCGGAAGCCAGAGTACCCGGAGAGAACCCATGCATTCACAGAGAGAACATGCAAACTCCGTGCAGAAAGACCCTGGGCCGGGAATCAAACCCAGGACCTTCTTGCTGCAAAGCAACAGTTCTACCAACTGCTCCACTGTGCAGCCCGCATATAAGCTCTATATTAAAAAAATTTCCAAATTTTTTGGTTTCTATTCAATTGTATTTTATCGTCATTTTTTTTACTGTGCTGCCATAGCAAGTGATTAATCCCACTGTGGAATAAAATAATATTCTATTCTATTCTGTATATATTCACAAACTTAAACACATGGTGTTGGTTAAATGGTGCAAGGTTTTTAACTGGAATAGTGTGTTTTGAACACTTTTTTTACTTCAGTGTCCGTAGTTGCCCAACATTAGCTGGTGTGGTCAATTTAATTCAAACAGAAAGAGGTTAAACAAAACAGTTCACATTTAACAAAAGTGAGATAAACAATTTCAGGTTGTTTTGTCCCTCTTTCAAATCACCTCCAGCATCAACTTTGTAAAATCCCACTTTTTCCAAGAAAATAAGTCTCCAAATGAACGCACACTGAAGGAAAGCACAATCAACATCTCCTTGAACTCAATTTTGGCTTTCTATATCTATGAGTGCTGCCAAACTCTCATTCACAATCAGGCATCATACATGAAATGTTTTGAAATTCTACTATTTTCCAGCCTCTCTGCATCACAAACCTTTCCTTTGTTTCCAGACGTCTATAAGCCATGCGATATGAACTTGCAGACATGTGTCCGGCTGCTGTGAATTTCTGTAGCTGTTTCAATCTGCATTGCATAATATTGTTTTGATTTTTCTCCATTCATTCAGGTATACTGATGTTGGTTCCAACCTTATTCCTATCTTCAATGATGCTGGAGCTTAATTGACCTAAAATGTTGGAGTCATTTCAGTTTGTCCTGAATTTTCACCTGTAGAGATAATCAGATAGCAGACTTTTCAGCCAACAGAGAAAGCCTGGATCTTTTGGGAACTAAAAAACTACTGAGGCAAATATTCCTCTGTTTTTCTGCAGTAGAGGAGAACATCCAAAGTTCATTATATCGGAAAAGGGGAAAGTTACATCAGCATTGCATAACAAAAGATGGCTCCTATATTTTAGTCTGACCTGAACAACTTGTTCTATTATTTTTTTATTCAATTAAATTCTGTTTTATTTCTTTAGCGTAAATTCACAACAAATATCGTCTCGAGGCACTTTACAGAAAATTTGTGTCAGTTCAATCACACATGTATTCCAATTGATCCTAATTATCAAACAGCAGCATAAGCTCAATTAATTATTCAAAGTAGTCTAAAATAATTTTTTACCTAAGGAAACCTATCAGATTGCATTGAGTTTTATTATAAAGTTGTACACTTTTAGGAATTTATAAATGATGAAACATCCCAAAATCCAAGTCAAAATCTGTACAATATGTCTATGGGGCAATTTAAGGTCTATCTGCCCTAAACTGCAGTGCTCACTCTGACAGGAATCACTTGTTGTCAACCAGGAAATTTGTCTGGGCCTTGGTAGACCTTAGATTGATCAACTGTGAGCCAAAACAAATCTGACCAGCTGTTGGATTTCACCTCTGGTTTGTTCAGCAGTGAGTGTGAGCAATGTATCCTGGCCTCCCCAAAGCCAATGCACATTTCCTGCCCCTGCTTGCTCTTGAATATCAAAGTGCTATGGGGGACTCATCAAGAGAGGCTGCTGCTACACAAGCTGTCTGTGTTCCCAAAAAGCTGCGCATGGTCATGATATTGGCAATACTGTCTAAAGATGCAAAACAGATTTAATCTTGACAGTAGGCACTTTTCTCTCTGACATGGCGGGGCAATTAAACTAACTCATGTGCAATGCTTAGAACAGCCGTATTTCAAAACCTTTCTTGTTTTTTTGCTCCACTAAAGCAAACTATGTGTTATATAGTCCCATATTTGACAAAAGATGATAAAAGAGGATGGGACAGAGTAATTCTGATTTCACTGAGAGACAGAAAACAATTGTCCTTCTGCCGTCTGCCATGCACCATCTTAAGCTATTTATGACATTAGACAAATATCAACAGTCTGAATTAGTATGACGCACAGTAAAATACAAAATATATCACAATACAAAAATTTATCATCTCAATTTAGTAGACAGCAAGTAGTCTACCAGTAGCTACAAAGTCTTATCTTTTTTTATATCAAGATTTGTCAACATTTTAAGAACTATGTAGAATAAGAATATATTGTGAACATGTCTACCATGTGTTGGTTTTCTTCCTCCATTTATGGGATTCGGTGTATTTTGTGTTTACCTTTCTCTATATTTAGAGCTTCCTTTCCCACAACTCCTTCAAACACCCCAACCTGACTCTGCAGACATAATTCAAGTCTCCCAGTGCAGCGACCCTTCTCTTTGTCCCCTGCATCACCTATCTGACTACTTACATTCATGAGGAGCTCATTGTTACAAGACTTTATCAAACCTCTTGAGAGTATCTCTTTACATTTTTTGAATTTGTTGTAGTCTGCTCTGGAGAGTTTACACATTTAATCAATATTAAACTGATTAAATTGTATATTTAATCAATCTAAATGTTAAATTTATTTACCCATTCCATTCCATCTGCCTTTTCAGATCAATATGATCAAGAAAATGTGGTGTGTTTTTTGTTTTTGTTTTTTAATTTTTAAAAAATTACTAAGACATTCAATGTCAAAGTGGAAACTGATTTCTGCAACATGATGACAATTAAAAAATATGAGACATAAAGTATATGATTGCATAAATATTCCCGCCTTTTAAAGCTACAGTATGTCACTTGTATGTATGTAACAACAATATGTGTATACTGTATACGCAGATGGTGTGAACAAAATCAAGCTCTGCCTCCTCCCTGTGGTCCTACAGCCAAAAGCTGTCTGCAGGAACACACTGCTGTCTCAGAAACAACCAATCAGAGCCAAGAGGAAGGTTTAATTTTCTATATAAACGCTAAACAATGATGCCAAAACAGATTTCTACTAAGCAAAAAGTTACGGCAACATTTTTAGCTATCCTGTTAAATATGCTATTTAAGGTAGCATATTTACATTTCTACATTATTTTGAGTTATCATTAAAATCGCCATAATACTGTATACAGCATGTTAAAATTCAAAACTCACCTTTGCCCTGATAAAAACAAGGCCTCCTATAAAGATGTTCCGCAGCATAAAACTGATTGTTTTGGTGTCTCATGTTGGTGAAATATGACATGAAAAAATTGGACAGGAAGAGATTTTGGACTTTTGAGCTGTTAAAATATCACATTGTCATAAAATTGAAAGTATCTTATCCAGAAAGAATCTTCATGTCCAAGAAACTTTACTGGAAATGGCGAAGTTAAGGGGGAAACATGTTTCGAGTTTTTCCAACAATGTTGAAATCTTTAACATGGCAGAAAGACTGTAAGCTTTTATGTAGCTTAAAGATGAGCATATAGACACACTGTCAGGCTGTGAACAAACTACAGATCATGCTGCACAGTAAAGGCCAAGCAACAAGACCTAACACCAACTTGCAAGAAAAACAATTCTGTATCTTATGTGCACAACTTTTTTTGCAACAGCTAAAGTTGCTGCGACTCCCACAATTAAGCACTTCACCTCTTCAATTACGTATCTTTTACTGCTTGATGAACCACAGTTCAACACAGTGGTACATGTGAGGTATTTCTCAACAGCGTTTTAATGACAAACCTTTCTCTGCCCTCTGACCTGTGCGGCTGAGTCCCCAGACACACAGCAGCAGAATGATTCCAGATGGAGGAAGTCTGCGGTGGGAAAAGTTTTGCCATTAGAGGATCAACACATTTCATGTTTCATCCAACACAGGCCAATTTCAGGTGAACTGGTTGTTGGTTATTCTCATTTTGCTATGTTCTCCAACAAATCCTGAAAAGTTTCTCTGTCAGCGTGAGAATAGAGCCTATTATCCATGCATCAGGTAAAGAACACTAACGAGCGATTTTCACATTTTGTTCCCTAAAGGCCCCTGGAAAAGCCATTTCAGTCAATATTTAGTGCATGTGTATTAAGTAAAGCACAAAGAGTACATGCTATCATTGACTTCTCAACCAGGTACGTTTTCCCCTGCTTCAGTAACACTGTCTGTGAACTTTCCTAATGGTATAAACATGGATGTCAAAAAGAAAAACAGGTGCTTTTTATATGTGATCCGTTCATGTCAAACTTCACTTTAGCTTCCTTAATTACATTCAATTTTGAGAAATACGTGCTTCCAACCTCTATAGCCTCAGAAAAGGTGGAAGCATTTCCAAAATATAGCTTAATCTCCATAAAAATGTCATTCAGTCACTTTGTTCTTGTACAGCGAGTTTATGTCCAACTTCAGCTGGAGAAATCACTGGACAGACACCCAAGTGGTGTCAGCTGCTGCAGGGACGCATATGCTCAAAGAATTATGTAACATTACCTTCTTTCAAAAATCTACAATAAGACTCATTGGCAAAAATGTTAATTTCTCTTTTTATGTCTTTTCACAGTGCCTCGTGTGACTCAGTAGCGGTTGTCTGGACAGGATACTCTTTGGATTTGCTTGTGGACAAAATGAGTTGGCTAAGTTTGGCATGTTAAATTCTCTAATAAACATGCACACATGCAATTAAAGGTGAACAGAGTATGTCTTATATTACACTTCACTAAGGTAATGGAGGGTGGGGAAAAAGAGCAATGAGCTAAGAGTGGTTGAAACAAAAGCCAGTTTGTTTGAGGCAAGCCATTGATGTTTATTTTACACTTACACATCATTCAGTTTTTTTTTTTTTAAAAAAACATACCATAAAATGCAATGCGGAGCTCTCATTAGGTGCTTTCTTCAACATGCATAGGCAAGCTAAATGTGATTGCTTTCAAACTATCTTTTTTGTCTTGCAGGTTAGTTTCTCCAAAAGCATGTTTTATGTGTATTGTTATGGGCCCAGATATTATGAGCTGGGCTACAAGTGTTTGTGCATCAGGCCTTGAGCTCCTCCACTGTTCAGGCGTTGGTGATCTGGATCCAGAGTGTGGAGTATATAAAGATGTCTGTTTTATCCCTCCGGGTTGCTCTCCACCTCCGCTCTTTCCGCCTCCTGACTCGTCAGTGCTCTGCTCTGCTGCCAGGCTTCATCTCCATCTTTTTTTTTTTTTTTTTTTGCATCTCAGCACTCACATACACATACATGCAACACTTCTAATCATACACATTACGCCATTGATATTCATATTCACATTTATCTGTGATAAATCGTTCCTTTATTAACCTTTACCCTTAACATGGTCTCCCATTTTTGCTACATCACTGAGCCAGTCATAATAGTAGCCAATCACAAATTAATTAATATTTTTTTAAATAAACAGCAATATATATCTCGTCCAGTATTTTATTTCTATTTATGATGGGATGAAGAGTGTGACATCTATTTATGGCCTTTGGAAAGAGCAAGGTAGTTTTTGCCACAATGTCTACATTCATTTTTTTTCCCCCAATTGTTTTGATCCAGTACACTAACTGGGACCATGGTGGCAACCTTATATGCCTAAACAATGGAGTAAGTACCATAAAAAAATACTGTGTTTTTGCAAATACGTTAATAATATTAGTCATATCAGGCTTAATTTTATTTATTTTTTATTAATTTCTGTGAGATAAAAGTTTTCAATATCCTGGACTTTGCATTTTGAAATTAATTATTTACTCTTCATGATAAAGACACTTGCTCAAAGTTCATTTTACGGCAAGTAACTTTTTTTTTTTCTAAACCTTATTAAGTTCAGGCACCTAGCACTGCAGCAACTAGGCTTTTTACCCATAGTGAATAATAGTGTCTTTTGTAATGCATTACAGTGCCACATAAATGTGATGAGTCTACATAGTTTTTTAATGGAGTCAAATCCCCTCTATACTGACAAATCTGGGATTGCTCATTGTGGTTTTTTTGAACACTTACAATTGCTTGGCCCTCAAACGCAAAACCTTAAGACTCAGGTATGTAAATACTGGGCGGGCTGAACATAAACACCTTTATCCAACACTTAGTTGGCTCAAAGTGGCGTCTTAGTGAGTTTTAACAGACTGTTTCATTTGGAGAAGTCTAAACAGCAAAGAACATACAGCAGAAAACCTGGATGGCTAAAATCACTTTGTGTGAAATGAATCACTCATTTAGTGTTACTTGGTTTTACTTTTTTTTTTTCATATCAGTGCTTTTGTCATGCATAGAAGAGTGGAATTGCTATTGAATACAATAAATTAGTTGCAAACAATGCTTTTTCTGTTGTTGTCCCGACTACAACTTCATTTCTTTTAGCGTAGGATTTCTGATCTGAGGCAAGATCTCCTTCCTCCTTTTATATGGTTCTAAGGCCAAGTCATGAACCATACAATTTCCCTATACATATATGGAACGTTTCTGGGCCCCTCATTCAGATTTAGACTGAAGGCTGAAACTAAATACTGAAGAAACGTAAACACCAAAAGTATTTTTATTAGATCACCAGCCGAATGAGTTTTATGTACTTCAGCAAGCATTTTATTGTGCATGGTGATACCATGGATCAGAAGTCAGAAGTAATCATGCACAAATGTAAATGTCAGACTCTATCCACTGATCAGCATGAGTCTGTTACATTCAGACTTTAAAGTTTAAAGATGACTGATTGTTTTACTTTACGTTTTTCTGTGTCTACACAACAAACTCTCTCCTTGGTCTCTCATTGTCCTCCTAGACACAGCTGAGTCGTCCTCTTCCACTTTTGAGAGACTACCTAAATTAACTGCATCCTAAGAAAAACTCTCGCTTCTTTCTTTGGTCTCCTAAAAATCTACGTTAGTAAGAATGGGCACAATTTGGAGTTGAGTGTACTTCCCTGTGGTTCTATCCCCTATGCCAACAGCAGGAGCAAGGCGTATTGTTTCCTGTGTGCAAAGGTCTTTGCTGTGAGAATGTTTTTGGGATGTGGAAAGCATTCAATGGCAGTTCCTGTTGTGCTCTGAGGGTGAAGCGAGGACATGCTATCTTCCACCTTTCATTGTTGTTAGCAGAGAGGAGGAAGGGTACAATTACCATAGCAGCCAATGTTTCCAAGAACATGACGATAACTTACTTGGAGTACCACAGGAATGGCGTGGGCATGAGGGCAGAATGGACAGTGAACTTATAAATTATGGTTGAGCAAGCTCATCACTAACATGCTTATACTATGGTATGCATGCACAGAATAGTTGCAACCCTCATGTTTCATCAGGAGTGATGAAATGCCCACTGCACACTATAAGACCTCTCATAGACCCTACAAACACAATCCACATTTCAGCTAAGTTTTGTAGATTTCTTTGAATCTTGTGTGGCAAGAGGTCTAAAACAATGTTCTAGAGCTAAATGTATTGATATTGCCTTATAGTTTGGTCAGAAACAAACTTATATTCTGTTGCTATTGTTGCCAAACCTGAGCTTTTTACTACCAAAGTGGATACTATAAAATCCTTCATTATTGACAGATAGTAGATGTAATAAATTAACTCTTTGTGCTTTAACAATAATGTAATACTAATAAATTACTTATTCATCATTGCTTTTAGGATTTCAGGAAATCACAAAGAGATCTGGTGCGATGGTACATTCTATATAACTGTTTAAACTCAGGTTGTTGTGTAATTTTCCGCTTTCTTTTTAATAAATACGCTCCATTTTCTCCCACCAAAACCAAAGCAAAGTCAGCTTGTATAATTGTCACCATCAGTCACAAGTTATAGATGATAATCTACAGTTTTAATGTTGATAATCCAACACTAAAACCAGGAAACCTCCCTCCAGTACACAAATTCTCTGGTCTCTTCTCAGCATGTGCAGTGTCAGTTTTGTGACCCTTGTCATCAAGAACAGGCAAAGGAAGCACATTCCTGGAACTCAACCATACGCACAGGAGAAACGGTGGGTGGTAGTGACGTAAAAGACCCTCAAAGAACATACTATTAAGACCGCACCAAAACAACATTCGCTTACTTGCTGCTTTTCCTGACATCCCCCCCTGTTGCAGAATGAATGAAGCTACCAGACACCTTGAAAGAACAGCATCATATAATCTCACCATTCATCAAAATCTTGCCAGTCAGGCGAGCCATAATTTCCTTTCTTGTTATGTTATTGTAGTAACATTTTGAAACAGCTGGATATAAATTTGTATTAATAGCAGTAGAGATATGGTGTCTAATAAACAAAAACAGACTTTTACCAAACCAGGGTGGTTTTAAGACAGTTGCTTTTTCCTAAATCTCTGGGATTTATTTAGTTGATGTAACTGTGTTATTACAAAGAGTCATTAGAGGAGTGACGTAGCCTGGCACAAAGACATGCAGTTAAATGCATCCATTTCAAGGAAGCACTACATACACACTCATACAAACCACCGTGTATGAGTGGTTTGGGGGAGAGATTATTAAATAGACCAGTGGGGATTGTTGGCAGAACCACCTCCAGTCGACTAAGAGTAAAATTGCACAGCTAAAGGATATGTGTATTTCCGTGCACATGCACAAGATGGTCACTTCATGTACTTTGTGTGCTTTGTTCGTTTCTTTTGGCATTGTCAGGTACTTTTGGTCCCACTGGGTTCAACTATACAAAGCCAACAGTTTAAACGTGTAATATGAGCAATGTTCAACTCAAGCATGCTTGTAAACTTCCCATATTGCATAAAAAGCTGACATAATATCTGCAACAAAAACAAAACAAAACAAAAAAACACACAAATATAGTCCCAGCTTTTTACAGAGTGGTCTGTTTTGAGTTTATGACTGTGATTTTTGGACAGTGATTGGACAACTGGCACCTGATAACGCAACAGTTTTGTATAAATAAAAAAAACAGTTTGTCTCAATATTTACCATATAAGCAGAGGTACAATTGTGAAATTAAATAAACAGACAGATAGATTATAGATTCATTTTGTCAACCAAAACATGAATATTATTTTGTGCTACTTACTTATGTCAATAAGTAGCAAAGTATATTAATCTTTTTTTTTTTATCCATATTGTGTCATTTTTGTGTATCTTCAATAAGACAAAATGTCTTCAGTCCTAGACGAAAGGCATATCTATCATTCATTTTGAGTGTTTCCATTCGTATTTGTCTGTGGAGTCAGTCATGATGTAAACAAAGAAGTTGCTTAAGACCTTTGCACACTGCATAAGTTCTCAGTTGTAGAGCGATAACCTTCTCTAAATATCTTTAAAATAACATTTCTGCACCCTACACATCAGCTTTTTATAATTTGTCTTCACTGTGCTGTACAGAACAATCTCAACGGTGGGACGTTGATGGGTTTCCCCAGCTGAACTGCCCTCTTCAAGTCGTTCTGCAAACATTTATTTTGGATTAAGGACTTGGCTTTTAATATTCACTTTCGTCTTCTGTGTCCATTTTATGTTAAAGCAATATGCCTGCTTAGCTGCTGCCCTGTTGCATGACTCACTTTTTCTTGTGGTTCAGGTCACAGAGACATTAGCATGTTGTTTTCATGACTGTCAATATTTTATTTAATTTTTTAGGTTCTTGGAAGGTCAGACATCTCAGTTCTGTCTTTGTTTCTTACATTTTTAAGACTTTTGCAAAACTATAATCATTTTAAAAGGTATATTTTTAAAGAAATATAAATGCATTTAAAGAGTTCACAAATCTTCAAGTGACAATATTACGATCAGTCGTTAAAATTATCCCACTAATATTTTTAAAACTTGCAGGCATGTGCCAGGTAGCTGATCAAGCACATGTGCAGATCCAAAAACAAAAAGCACTAATCTTTAAGTGAAATGGTTAAAGTTGACCAGCCCATAGCTTAGGTTTTGAGAAATAAAGTTGTTTTAAAAAGACGGAGAGGAGTGGGGATGCTTTATATCTTACGTGAGTCTGTTGTGGAGAGTCTAGTCTCTTCTGCAATCGTCTGTTGAAGTAGCCGCTCATAACCAATCCTCTTCATGAGACAGTTATTCAAAAAAGTGTCTCTTCAGTCAGAAGCTTCTCGAGATTTGCTGCAATATCGACCATTACAGAATATACTTCCTGTCCCCAATCATTTTGTGTAAAGATTCAGACACATCAAAGATTTTAAAATATGTATGTATACTGATTAGATTGAGTTATATTGCCTTGGCTTTTCTGTAATGTGGAATCTTTTTCTCCTCAAACTTGTTTTTTTTCCCCTTTCTTTGGCTATCATTCAAGCAGTATTTCAACCTCAAAAGGCTGAGGCACCAGAATATGACACATCTTTCTCTCTCTGCTGTAAAATACTTGATATTTAGGGATAATACACTTTATTAACCCTAACACCTCAAAAGTTCATAAATTTAAAAACTTCTCAAATTTTTAAATATATATATATATTTGCTATTTTGTTATTAGTCTGTCTTATCTACTTAATGTTTGTTATTTTCTTGTAAGTACATTACTTAGGCATCACAGAACAAAAAAATGTTTGTTGGGAAATACACTTTTTGGGTTGTCATTAAATTTCAATAAATTGGTTTGATTTCATTTGAAAAAATGACCCCATTCTGTTCAGCTGTGACACCACTATGATTTCATTTATTTGTCAATATATATACAGAGGTGTAAAAAAAAAAAAGTATTATCACCTAAAGATTTCTTCTTTTTTTGTCCTTTCATCACACATTATATATATATATCATCAAAATTGTTAATATTAAACAAAGAAAAGCAGAGGAAATACAAAATGCCTTTTTATAACAAATTATGATTGAATTTGTTAGTGGAAAAGTAGTTCCAATCACTTTGGCCTTATTTCAAGATGTTTGATATTTGTCAAATTTTATTAACCTCTCACAGCTATGATCAAAACTGTGAAATATAGAAGTCCCTTAAGTAGAACATCCTTGACATCAAAAATAAGGCTAATTTTCTCAAAAACGTTTATCTTTCCCCCACCTAATGAAATCCAAGAAAGGTAGAGAAATAGAGTTATTGTCCCCTGTTGGTCCAGAAAGGTTAACAAAGGATATTTCTAAGACTTTGGAACTGTGCACTAACAATTAGAGTCATTGTCCACAAATGGAAAAACCATTGAGCATTGAGCAGTCATGAACCCTCCAAGGAGTGGCCAGCGTACCAAAATTACTTGAAGCACACGTCAACAACTTATCCGTGACTTCCCAGAAAACCCCACATCATGTAAAGCCTGGCTCGCCCTCACAGCTGTCCACTGCTTGAGCAAAGGGACATATGTGGGACCTGTGGTGTTTAGTTTAAGGGACAGTGGCCACAGCTTGGGTTGGATCGAGACTCGTCTAGACTGCTTCTGGTACAAACAGAGAAAGGCAGGACTGAAACAAACAGTGGTAAAAAGTCTTCATATTATGAAAAAAAATCGTATAGAAAATAAATAATTCCGTTCTTCATTAAAAGTTCAAATGGGGGCACTGTTTGAGCGTTAGGGCGTCAAGTCTAAAAATTCTTGAAGTAAGTCTTTGGCTGTAGCAACTGTGCACCCTATCTCTTGCCAAAGTTCGGAACATCTTGTTACCACTAGTAGCCAAATGACAGTAGGGGTGTGAAGTTTCCCTTCACCTCATCTAAACTTAACCATGATGTATTTGATAACCCAGGATGCATATTTTCTTCAAGGAGCTCTAATCTCAAGCAATCTGTTTGCAGCTACAGTACATATACATGTTGATTGACTTTTGTATGTTGAATGTTCTGTCCTCATCTAAACTCCACAGAAGATGGTTATTAGGTATGATATTAGGTTTTAGGCAGTAGATTAATAGACACTTCAATAAACTTGCAATGTTTTCTTTTGTGGCTGCAAAATGTGATCAAATATGGTCAAACAAGTTAAATCAATCAAGTTTATTTCTATAGCTCATTTTAGCAACAAGTCAGTTCAAAGTGCTTTACATCACAAAAACACAACATACAGTCGACAATTGAGAAACTAGTGACTTACAGTGCTATTATCAAAATCATCAATACACATCAAATATATTGGTCAGTGTTCCAGCTCTTATGGTTCAAAAGCTACTCTAAACAGGAGGGTTTGCATGTTTCAAGCAAATATAGGAAGGATATTTTAGCAACTTATTTTGTCAATCAATCTGGTATTTTACTAGTCATTTTTCTTGTATGTAATTTCAAGATCAAAGATATCAAACAGTAGGAGGAGAGAAATCTTTTCACTGGGCTGATGTTAATGGGTTCAGGCTACCCAGAGAAAACAGAACGCTAATCCTCCATGGATACAGTCACATCAATAAAACCGGTCCACCATTTAATACCTCCCTTTGTAGCTATGAAATACTGGGGAGATTCATGGCCAAACAATAAACTTTAGCCCATTTTATTTTCACTTGACACAACTCTTTTGTGTCTCAATTTTAAAGTGAACAGAAAATAAAAAAGGCTTTTGAAAAAAACAAATCAAACAGGAATGGGTAAAGACAACTTTAGGATGTCTTAAGGCTCATTTTACATTGCAAGCTTTTTGGGTTTTTTTCCAGGAAACATGCTGTTTGTTCATTTACTCTTTCTGTAGCAGTATCTCGCGTTATCTGGAAAGGAGTCCAGAACTGAAAAGGTTTATTATAATTCACCTATAAAGCAAGAGACCTTGGAAGCAGTTATGAGTATAGCTTTCATAGCAGTCTTTATTTCCTTTGAAATGCTTAGTTTCCTCCTCAGTGTTCTCCACCTTTCAGACAGTTATAAAACAGACAGACCTTTAATTTTATGGGACATGTATGGGAATATTTCTCTGGCTGTGAGCCAACTTCACCAAATAAAATCAACGTTAATGATGTAGAGTAAAATGTAGCCTCCTTTGTTTGCGTTTGGCTTGTGTGTGGTTTGGTGGATTGTTCATTCTGAAACAAGTGTTTCTCATTATGTCGAGTATTGTGCTTGGCAGGAGGCTCCACAAATCCTGCCAATGCTTAATCTGCTTTCCAGAGCCTGCCTAGAATACCATATATAGTTTCACCTGTTATCCTGCTCACTGCTTAGAGATAATCCGCAAAAGTTTTCATGTGTTTTTTAAATTTTTACGAGCTGATGTCATGTCAAACATGACGTCAACTTGTCAGCCAGTTTTGCAAATATTGAACTAATTAAATTTTGATGTTGACATGTTGGCGCAGATGTAGAAAACAATCCTCTGAGCTTACTGGATTGTCTCCAGTGACCTCTGCAATTTTGCTGGTCTTAGAGTTCAGACAGAGCTGAACTCCACAAAAAGGGAATGCTATTTTAGATGCAAATAATAAGAGCATCTATCAAAAGTAAAGAAACTGCTCTTAATTGGGCCACACTTCAATTTGGAAATCAGATGCTGGGATGGTTGATGCTTCAGAGCTAATAGAACAGGGATCTAGTTAATCTGCAACAAGAATTTCTGGTTAAAGAGAGATTTGCAGCGCCATATAGAAATAAAAAAAACCCATATTGGCTCTCTTACAGATGTCATCTGCTTTTGCTTTTTAAAATCACATTTAGATGTTTCAGATTATTAAACAAATTCTAAAATCACACTCTGGAAACTAATGGACATACAGCATTCCGTTTTTAAACGTCATCTCAAGTGTGACGTACAGAGGTGGCGCCACCATGTTGTGTGGGTATTTTTCTGAGGTTGGAGTGGAGCTCTGTGCAGCAGAGGTGGAATCCAGAGAAATAAAAATGATGTGAAACTATTGAGGCAATGTCTCAAGACATCAGCCAGGAAGTTTACAGCTTGAGACCCTAATAATACAGTCAAGTTAGTTGCAGCCCTCTCCTAAATATCCAGCAATGAGAAGCAGATACCTCAAATAGATGGACGGATTTCATTGTTGCAGTTTATTGTCATTTACCAATGATTCCCGCTAGCAATATTCAGATTTTATCCATATTCCACAGCAACAGCAACTTTTCTCTTCTAAACAGGCATGCTGCAGTGTGGAGCAAAGCAAACAAAAATGTCACATGAAACATTTGGGAAAGTAAGGTTAATTTTAATCACCACAAGCTATTTTCCAACAACTGCAGACATAGAACTTGAAGTTGTGGAAATTTCTCCAAAGGTTATGTCTTCAAAGTAACTCATATTGTCTGTCTTGTTGGTTTTTAACAGAGACGTGGAATTTGTAACACACCGGTGAGAGCTCTGCAGCTTTGACCTATCTCTGTAAATAGAGCATCTCTTTGAAGAAAAGTGCACATTTAAAGAACTACAAGACTCTTTCAAAGGATTCACGATCAAAGTCAACCTGAGATCCTTGCAGCTCACATAGGCCACACACAGAACAATTGAACAAAAAAAACATCTTACAGAAAGCACAAATCCCTTTCCAACTGTCCCCACAACTCCCACCAGGAAAAACCTCTTAGCTACTAACAAAAGTCAGATTGCTTTTTTGTGTTGCTTTCCCCCAGGTCAAAGAGGACAAGCTGACTATAGAGAACAAACTGTACAACTCAGCTGATTTTGATCAATTCAGCAGTTCTTTGTTGTTAGAACAAAAATAATTCATAACATCACAACTACAGAACAAAAGTAGGCAATTAAAATCAAACAAAAAAAAAAATAAAATTACAACATCATTTTGAAAGGGAGGTTGCCAGCAGAACCCAACTAGGAACAATGTGCTGCAGAACATGGTTAGCCTCTGGGATTGGCTGATTGAGAACTAGTGCTGGCCAACTGACTAATAATTCAACAAATCAATCAACTATATTGTTTTAAAATCTATATTTGAATCCACTTACATGCACAGCATTTATATATTGAATTGTACATAAATCCAAAGCCTGTTGGGTAGTTTTAACCAAACATTGGGTCAAAGGAGCCTCATGATTGTTTATAGACAGCCACAATCTGATCAAATGTCTCTAAATGTCTTTAACAAGCTTAATTTTACCATATTGGGATCATAAAAACATAATAATAATAATGTGAATATTAGTGGGTTGTGTTTGTGGCATTAACTCATAAAACAAATGTGTTTACTTAACATAGCATTAGCCTGCTGGGTACGTTAGCACAAGCTAGCTATATTCAACAATCATTTTGATCAAAAGACTAGTCAATGTTTTATTCAGGGTCATATACTGACATACATTCAAATTGTTGATCAAAACAAGATTGATGTCACTGCTTTGTAATATTTTTTTACAGAACAAAAGCAACAAATGAAACTTTTTTAATATGAATCTCTGATCTTGCCCTGATCCTGCATCGATAAATTGGGTATAGGAAATCGCACCCTTGTGTAGCCTTAAAAATTACAGATCTAAATCCTTTTGTTTAATTTGAAAATTTTCTAACCCAATCCACACCCAGACTACTTGTTCAAACCCATAAATTAACCCTACTCAGTTAAATCAACCCAGATATGGAACAATCTATTTAACTCAGGCCTGGAATCTTAACTTAGCAGGTTTTTTCTAAGTTTAGCTTCACTGGATTTCAATCTTTTAGTATCACAGTTATTATCACACATTACTCTCATCTTCTTCAGTTAACGATGATAAATGTCCTAAACTGGAGCCCAACTGGCCTTGGGTTTCACGTTAGAAGAAGATTAATGGATACAGCACAGTTCTGATAATGGCCCAAAAATCTTGGTTCCACATTTTTGGTTTCATTTTAGGTCTCTTCCTTACCATGACATAAATTCCAAACAATGGCCTGAGACTGGACCTTTTTCACAGTTCAAACCCAAAGTGTGATGCCTATCATATCAAACTAGTAGGCAGTGAACTGATTCCAGAGGAGCTGCCCACATAAGCACTACAGCTTCAGCCGCCAAGTCTTGAAAATTCTGGGAACAACTAGTACAGACTGAGAGCAAAGTGTTCTCCTTGACTGATAATGGACGATGAGTTATGTAGATAAGACAAACCCAGGCCATTCAGGGCTTTTACGCCATGCTCTTGTCTCATTCTGTAGCCCATAAATTGTCTTTTTCAAATGGCTTTATGTTCTATTCCTGTGTTTTGTACAGCTGTAAAGTATGAGCTATTATTTCTTTATGTTTCAGTGAATACTTGCTTTATCAAATGTTTTCTTCTGTGAGAATCCTATTTTGTTTATTGTTGCCCTGTTCTGGTTCTGTTTTCGTATTTTTAGTTTTTTAAAGTCATTAGATGTCATCACTAGTCCTTATTTTCAGATCCCTATTTCAACACATGTATTATTCTGGAGTTGATGAGCTCTGTAAAGATCTTAACTGAGTCTGAAATGGGAAATAAGAAAATCACTTCAAACCACAGGAAACATCATGTGTCCTCATGTGCCTCCTTTTCTACCGGGAGGTATTGTCACAAACGGTGTAAAAGGTTTTTCTTGGTTAGTTAAAATAAAGTTATTTTAACTCATTTTATTATCTAGTTATTGACAAAGTTGAATATAATTTATAAGGTTATCAAGTTATCTTTCTTATTGCATGCATTTCATTTAAGCAATTGTGATCCAAATAAATCATGAATGCAATTCACTGAAACTGGCAGAAACCCTTTGCTTTGTGTTTTATCTGTCCAATATGTTTGTTTTGGATCTCTGCCCTTGTGAGAAAAAGAAGAAAAAAAAAAACAAAACAAAAAAACTGCTTCACAGCTCAGGAAAAAGATTCAAATCACTTCACACCTTGATGACAGGCCAATTCTAAAAATGCTCACAAGATCTGGTCCTATATACAGTTTCCATTTTGTTTGCAGATAATATTTTGGATTTGCTCCTCAGACATTCAGACCTCATTGACAGATCAATTCAAGATGGCAGAAATGTTTTCAAAATGAGTGGCAGGCTTGGTATTTACACTTGCACACTAATATGATACAAGAATTCTGATGTCATTTAAAAATCTGCTTTAATATTTGAAAGATAATCTCAGATCTACTGTAATATTGAAACCTAATCTATTGTTTAACAGGGATGTTATCATACATAGAATCAGGTCAACAGAATAAAAAGTGTTCGGTGTGTTTGACTTGGCCACATCGAGCCAATTGACCAAAGATTTGTGATCCTCCAAATGGTGCTGGGTATCATCTCTCTAGCCCTACAGTATTTGTACAGGCCACAGTTAAATATTTGAGGAGCACATGTTGGGATGAATGGTGACACAGGATTTCATCATAAAGCCGGGAAGCATGAGTCAGCGGGGGGTCATTTTAACAGTAGTGTCAACATCATGAGATCCCTACTCCGTCCACTTGGCAAACAGTGCATCGCAGACTTTCTGAAAGGTGGCTGCTTTCTGGAAGGGGCCGGTGCTTTCTCAGAACACCTTTTCAGTCGAGTCAACACATTTTTGACATTTGCTCTCTTTGATTTTACATAGTGGGTCCAAAGAAACTGGAGGGCTAGAAATGAAGCAGGTGTAACTTCTGTGCTGCCAGGACCTTTTCTTTGTGTCAATATGGAAAGAGCAACATGCTATATTCTCAATTTGTGTTAAGCAATCAGAAAATTAATCTCTGGTATATATCACCATTTCCTCTGATTCTAAGATTGAGTATTTCTTTCCCCACTAACTCCCAGCTGTAAAATGTCTGATGGAAGTTTCCAAGGTCCCATTTCCTTGGTTGACTTGGTGAGAGCTGTGTCAAGCTGGCCGTCAGCTGACCGTTGCGGGGGTTTCTGTTTACCCAGCGTGCCTGTCTGTGAACATCCAACACAACTCAAACACGGTCACCTGGCAGTCCACCTGCTGTCCTGTTAGCAAGTTCAAATTCAGCAAGAAATCCTGCTTAAGCTAAACTAAACTAAGAAAATTTAACTAAAACGATAAGCAGACAGTTTTCACGTTCTCTCCATTCATACCTGCATTTCTGGGTTCTCGGGCTTTCTCCTGCAGTCCAAAAATTTGCATGTTTGGTTAATTGATCCCTGAAAAATGTTCCAAAGTGCGATTGTGCAAGAGTGTATGTCCTGCTTGTCAATGCGCTGCCCTGAAATGAATTGTTGACCTGTTCAGTGTACACCACATTGGCTGCTGGAGATACTCTGCAAGCTGCATACTGCTAGGATAGAGCAGGGATAGAAAGATGTTCAGAAGCACCTCAGTTTGCCCCACCTGCACCACTCACCTTTACTCTCTTAATCCCTGACATTTCAACTTTCTGCCCAGTTTACTTTAGGTTCTTCCTCCAATTTCCAGCTTCCCATCTCAATCACACAAATTCACCGTAGTGCAAGCCTCTATCACCACATCCTACATGTTTGTCTTCTGGGTTTTTCGATGCAACTCTCTATTTCCAAAGCAGACACCTGCTCCACTTCTCCTGACTAAGACTATCTACCAGAAGGAGCAAAGGGAAAGGGGTTGTGGTCAGAGAAAAGCAAGATGTTGGATGACAGATCAACAGAGGAAAATGAAAGAGTTGTTGATGTAGACTGCTTTATTTTAACAGGAGAAAAGATTAGCATTTCTAATGTTTTTGGTTGTCTGACTGGATGCCAGCCACCATCTCTAGCATACACCAAAAAGGTTAGGGAGGATAAATGATGTTTTAGTTGGCCTGGTTACATCCCACAAGTGGAGCAGAAGGACCAGTAAAGGCGTCTTTAATGCCACATCTTTAATGCCACATCATCGGTGTGGACCACCTTCTTCATGATGTCTCTTTTTACACAGAATTTAAAACGGGAGATTGTCCCT
This sequence comes from Alfaro cultratus, assembly GCA_903066825.1. NCBI lineage: Eukaryota > Metazoa > Chordata > Actinopteri > Cyprinodontiformes > Poeciliidae > Alfaro > Alfaro cultratus. Next base: position 5,538 of record CAEFZX010012211.1, on the reverse strand, counting down.
CATTTCAAACTGATCTGCCTGTAAGTTGCTACTTTGTTTAAAATGAAGGCTCTGAATAACATTGGTGACTGGCCATTTGGTTTTTACCTGCTTCTAAGGTACTCTGGTTAGAGTACCATGTATTCTGCTCTCGAGCAGAAAAGCCAGAAGGTCAATACCAAGCTATCACTTCCTGACTTTAAGTACAAGCATGTTTGGGGTTATGCAATAGGACAATGGGCCAAAGCACACAAGCAATCCACTTCTGAATAGAGATAGGCACCAGCACCCCTTGCAAACCCACTAGGGATGAGCATGTTTGAAATGGATGGATAGATGGCATTAAGCTAATTTAGGAATGTGCTGTTTTAGGGCTATGTCACTATTATGCAAATAAGCTGCTGCTAGCCATGCTCCCCCAGCTCAGTGTTTATATTAGCACCTCAGACATGTGAAAAATGGCGATAAGCAGATGCATAGTGGTACAACCACACATCTTTGACTCAGAGAGTGCGTTAGCGTTAGCTTGAGCTAAATGACAAATCATGTTCACACTGAACAACAATATGAAACACACAAGACATGATTTTGTACTTACATCACAATCATCTGCAGATTTGTAATGAACAGTTGGACCAGAACCTTACTTCAGTCAAAGTCTTTTGGCAAATCCTGCCATACGCTGTTGGTAGTTTTCAAAGTGACTTGTGTAAACTATAACTTTCACAGGGACATTGCAAGCAAAAATTAAACTAAGCCACGCAGCTCTGTTCTACCTGACTGGGAGAAAATGCATGGACCCATGCTCTGCATTGCACCCAACAACAAAACATTTTCATTTTCAAGCAGCCATTGCAGAGTTAGTTTAACGTCTTGAATGAAGTGGGAGGAGCTCCACTTGGGTTGCCAGGTGAGGTGCTGGGCTTGGCTTGGGATTGCTAGGTAACAAACTTTTGATGCAACAATTTAGAGATTCTTGAGACAGGTCCTTTTGCAGACTTGCTTAGGCAAAATATTACTTTCAGTTAAAAAAAATTGATCCTTTAGTGTTTTTTTTTTTTTTTTTTTGTTTTTTTTTTTTTAAAGCAGCATCTTTTGCCCCTGCCTGAAAGAACAAATATTAGCTTCTCACCCTGGTCAGATTACTATGAGGAAACACTGCCATCTAGTGGATAAAACATACAATTGCTAGTTTTTGACCACACTGACAAAAGTATGGATTTTCAAACTGTTGGCATTGAAAGAAATAAAGGGGCCTGTAACAGGGCCTCTGTTATGTAACTCCAGAACAAAAATGGCATCATTTTGGTTGATACTCAAAAACACTAGCATGATTTTCCAATGCTAATGTGCTTGTGTGAGCTAATGTTAAGTTTTTGAGGGTTTTTTTTTCTTGACATCTCAACTCTCATGTGGCTTCAACACGTGTCTGGAATTTCCTTTGACAGCCCCACTGAGCAGCTCCTTGGACACCAAAAAACAAAACGGCAGACTTTGTTGAAAAATCCCTGCGTCTGTTCTTATGTGAGGCTGAGCTCAAGTGAGGCGGAATCTGAATGGAGGCCAGGCACATGTTAAATGTCAATTTGTTGAGGCGTGGGGGAGGTTTTTCACTCATGGTGTTTCGCATTTTTTCACCTTATGACCACAAACTTCAAGGTCAAGGAAACTATTAAGAAAGTAAAGCAAAGACACCCACTGTGTTTGTGGAAGAACTGCAAAGATCAGCAGCACAGGTGTGTAATGTATGCAAAATTGTCAAGGTTTCTCCTCATGTCATGTGCACAGCTTCATCTCCCATATTCTAGTTTGAATCAAAATAATTTCTGTCTTCACAGACTGAAAAGAGTGCTTGGGGGAATAGTGGATTGCACTGTTTTCAGAAGATCCTGGATTAAAATCCTAACCTGGGCATGAAATTTACATGTTCATGCATGTGCATGGATTCCCTCTGGAGGTTAATTGGTCTCTCTATCACCATGAACCTCCTCCAATGACCATTAGAAACAGGCACCAGACCGCCTGTAACCAATGTTCTATACACAGTTAAGTGATCAATAATTATAGACAGTTATGTGTGGGTGAATCATAATAAAAAACATGTAATAATTGTAATGTAACAAAAAAGAGAATATTTGAAACCATTGTAATAATTTAAAATACATATATATTTTAGCTGCTCCTCTCAGTGGCAAATGAATGCAAGGTAAAACTTTGAAGTTGTTTGGAAGTTTATTTGTCAGACATGTATATTAGACTAATACCCTGTATATGTACATTAGGCCCTAAACACATATGCAAGACTGTAAAACCAACAAAGCTTTCAAAAAGCATGAAGCAATCAGTTTGTACAATTGAAATACAGGGGAGAAAACAACATGTCTTCGCGAAATAAAGTGCAAAAACTAGACTATGGGCTTTCAGAAAGAACAGTTTCTTTTTAAAATTCTAACCATGCAAAATTCAGTATAAATCAAACAAGCCCATCTTTGAACAGACATATGTAAATCTTTGAATTAACAGTATTAAAATAAAACATCAGATTGATCATCTTTGAGTTTTGACATTTGAGGAAAATATTTTAACACTTAAACAGTTTCCATTTTTCGTAAAACGTTTTTCATTGCTATGTCCAGTCAATATCAACTTGTATTTGATCATATTGTATTTAATATTACATATATACACTGTTCCACTTTAAGGGTTCCCAGGCATAAATGTAGCATTCATGTGCAGCCATGGTGACTTGAAAGACATTTCAGAGGAAGATCTGTAGAACCTATGAAACCAAGAAGTGATGATCCTTCCATATAACGAAATGCTGGCCTACTTAATATAATATTTTTAGCTTAAACGGTAAATGTTCTGTTACATGTGACTGAAACCAGCAAACATCAGAGCACAAGTACATACCTTAAATCAGCAGTAATTAAGGATGGATAAAAGTGCTTTGAGCACAACAGGCAACAGAGAAAACAGTGCTGAATAGTTGAATTACATATATCAGATCTGTGTGATATGATCAATAATGGTTTAAATCAGTTTAATCCAACTTTTAACTAAAGAGACTGAGCCTCTTCTTCATATAGAGAAAAGCGAGATATGTAGCTCCCCCAAGAACCCCGACCAGCAGAGTTGTGCCGACTATAACAGGAGCATTCTTTCTGGCGACTCGGAACGCCGCAGGAAGGACAGCAGAGATCAAGATGTTGTTGACGTGGCCCAGCACCCTCCTGAAGGCCGGCCGCTCCACAACACGCTCGTAGTATGTTTCCACGTTGACCCGGCTGCCGTTGCCCCAGTAGCGTCGGGAGAGACCGAGGAATTTCAAGCGGTGCAAGGTGACCGCCAGAGAGACGTCGGCAATGCTGAAAAAGTCTCCGCACAGCCATGATGGTTTGCCTTCCTCTGGAAGATGGAAGATGAAAGATGGATTTAAAGAGAAATAAAAAAAAATAAATTGATGCTAAATGTTGCTTACAGCAGTTGTTTTCTGACATACCAGGTGTTTCCTCCGCTCTCCTCTGCAATTCTGTCTCCACCTGGTCCATCACACTTTCCAGTTCATCCAGGAGCTTCTTAAGATACTTCATGTTGTCATGGTCAAACAATTTGGACTACAGGGATTAGAACAAACTTAGAATCCAGAAAAACTACTTGAGCAACTACTTTTTAGACTCCTGTCCTTCCAACCCAGACAAGGAATTAGACCAGAGAATATGTACTTATACTTGTGTAGCAACCCTGAACATGAGTATCTAGTTTATATACTTTGGATCAACTTTATTAGATTTCTTTTCTTCTTTTGTTTTTTCCTTTGGTTCGTTATTTTGTTTATATTTCTTTTTAATTCATGTAAAGGACCTTTGAATTGCTTTGTTGCTGAAAATGTGCTATTTAAGTAAAATTATCTTTCCTTACTTTACCTTACCTTACATTTGATTATAAATAATTATGGAAACTATGTACCTTTATTCTACATTGCATATCAACACACACTGAGAGAAATTAGGGCTTGAAATGATCAGTCTGACTCACAAATTCTCCAGTAATGCCCTGACATTAAGATGTTTTAGTTCATATTATTAATTTTAAGCCCAACCAAAGAAGAAATAGTTTCCAAACATTAATGTAAGCTAAGAATGTTTTTTTTTAGACTTATTCACATCTGGCACATCAAAATTGATTACTAAATGTTTTGAATCTACACTCAATCAAAACCTGAGTGTAGATCAGAAAAAATCTCCCCAGCAAACTATAGAACCTAAATTTATTTTAGTTTAAGTTATGACCCAGTTCAGAGACAGTCGAAAAGAAGTAGAATAGGAAAAGTGATTAGTCAAGATGTCTGGTTCTAAATTCCATTTTTGCACATTTGGCACTTTGCTAATATTGTTATTATCCCAACTTACTTTCAAGCGCCTCTGTTTTGCTTCGTAAGCATCTTTAAGCTCCGGGTTCTGCTCAGCCAGTTTCACCAGCTCGGTCTGCGTGTTTCCAATCTGTGCTGCCAACAACAAACAGGCACGAGTATCATAAGGCGTACTTCAGATTTCAGTGTGAAATCAGTTATTTTTATGAAAAGATTATGCTGATGGAAGGTTATGGTATGCACCCACATTGAGCCTTTTATGATGCCTTTGAAATGTTCCTCTTTAGAGGTAATTAAAAAAATACTAGCAAATATAGAGCAATCTGACTGCAGTAAAAATTAGCATATTTGGAGGAGGCAAGGTAAAGCTTTCTGATTAAAGAACATTGTGCTGACTGTCAGTGATAGAAGTGGAACTGTCATGTTTTGGATTTGTTTTGCTGCCATTGGCACAGAGGAATTGCACAAAGTGGAGGGAGAGATGATTGAGCACTATCTCAGTGTTTTAACATACCCTCAAATCAACATCTGCAAGGTTTAACATTTTATTTTGGTGAGTGTTTCAATAGCACAATAATCTCAAACACCTTTAATTCAGGAAACCAAACAATTTAAGTTAACTCTACCAGTTATCCCAAGAATATAGATCACATATCCTGTCAGAATAACATCATCAGCTTGTAATGTGCTAAGGAACCTTCAGTCAAATTTAAACAAGGATATGGATATTCCTATTACATTTAAGGTTTAGACCCTATAGATGCCATTCGTTATTCTTTACTTGGATATTACATTGGTTGCCCAAAACTTCTGCTGCTTATTTTAGTTATTTCTCTGCCTACATATATTGCATCCTGTATTGTACAGTTCCTTTTAATTCTCTGTGGAATTTGCATTTTTGTAATCCTTATTAATTTCAAGGAAAATGCTATTTGATAACATTTCAGAAAGACTGACAGACTAAAACTGATATCGTTAAGTCAAAATTTAACATACAAAATTCATCATAAACATGAATGTTATACCTGTTTGTGGGTTTTAATTATTTATTTGTTTATTGTGTTCTTTCAGGGCTTGAAAGAAATATACAACAGAAAACATATGAACTTTGAAATCAAAAAGTGGATGCACAAGTTTGACTTTTCTGGGATGGACTTTTGTACAATGTACACATGTACATTATATAT